>JAQFZF010003482.1:0-11325 GCA_034695365.1 Enchytraeus norvegicus
ACATAGCCATCAACTCTCCACTGCCGTATCCGCTTCAGTCGCCTCTTACGAACACGCGCAGTTGTCGGTGGGATCAAGTAACAATTTTCCCGAACCCACTCGGGCCATTTTCTCGAACCCACTTTGCCAATGCAAAAAATTCAAACAACACTCACACTACATGACCTCCGGGAAAATCTATATATTGTGTTGTGTGGTAGATCTGAACAAAGAGGGCATATAGGTGAAGGGTGTGCGATTGGATTGATATCGTGTTTGTTGGCGAGTAGGAAAGGTGATATGTATGTTCTAATTTGTGCTAGGAGGCGTCTTTGATATCTCTTGGTAGTTTCTTCCAAGTGGTGGATGTCTGGCCCTGTCTGGGTTTGGTAGTTTGAGCTGTTTATCATCTGGTAGTTTACTTTTGTATTCTACTGCTGCCATTGTGTGATTTGTCTTTATGTTTTGTTCAATTTCTTCGTCTGTGAGTTTGACGTGGTAGGACTGAAAGTTCTTGTTCCTTCTCTAGGAATGGTGACTGCTTTTTTGTTCGGTCTGTTAGATTGTATGGTTGGTTAAGCAGTTTGTTTAGTAGATGTGATGACGAGGCTGCTTTTTAAATTAGGTTTCAGGCTTGTAGTTTACAGTGATTCTTCAGTGAAAGAGTGCATGTTTCTTGATGAAGGTGGTTGGTGTTTTGCACAAATGACGGTGATTGATGTTAACCTTCACATGGCCATAACCAATCAAGCAGCGCCAAGTGTTGCACGTTACATTGAAGGTAACGCTTCAGGTTCCCGCACCCAGTAATGCTCTCATCAGCTGACGAGTGATACGACTTCTGTTCTAGACAATAAGCTAATAGCACACCCGTTAAGTGTCCGGTTCGGGTTCCATAGATTCACGGTTCGAATCCCAGGACTCTTCCATCACTGATGTAACCGTTAGGCCGTAAAACTCACGTTTAATTCGGCCTTAGCCTTTTAGATAGTTTACATGAATCTTCATCATAACCATCATTCTTCAATGTGGAGTCAAAACTCGATAGATATATGAAACTATATGAAACGTGTCTGGAGCGTATTATCCACTTTAAGAAATCCCCATAGGCTGACAGTAATATCAAATGAATGAATTCTTTTCCAACACACCAAGCTTATTAACATTCCCTCTCCTGTTTTAACAGTGAACGCACAAAATTATCCTGTCAGTCAGGTAGGCCTAAGTAAAAGACTCCTAATATAGTTACTGTTGATAGCCTACTTTGTTTATTTTGTATTGCGCTGCCATCGTATTATCCTAGTGTATGCTCTGTAACGTGTAGGCCTGATGTAAGATTTATAATAGCCTATGTAAGATTTCTGGGTTATGTCAGATATCAAGAAATAAACGAATATATAATAATAGTTATTATTATTATCATAATAATGAAGAAATTAAAAGTTAACTACTCACAAGGGCGTCACCGTCAATAGGCCCACAATCAATTCTCAAGATGTTTCGTAGCCAGCCTGCCATGCATGGACTAGGTCACTAGGACATATTATACTCTATTAAATTTTTGCTGATGTTATTATAATAATTATGTCTAATATTTCTTTTTGAGCCTCCATTCGCCATATAAAAATCATTAATTGCTGTGACAAAAGGAAATCCATATTTTCAGCTCATTTTGCTCACCTTCCCCCCAATAATAAATATTCTCCTCAAAATATAACAATTGCCACCAAACTGTTTGCATTACGTGCCAAAGAAGTCTACACACCTGTAGAGCAGATCGTATCGGATCCACGCTGTACGTGATATATCATATGCAGCCTACGTGTATTTTGCGTATATAATTAGGCACATGACTGAGTCTACTGCCAATACAGTAAAACATAACCATGCGAGACGACAAGCAGAGAGCTGCAGCGAGGCCTAAGCTCAATCAAGCAGCTGCCAGTGTTCAGGCCTCAGCTGCAGGTCCGTCGTCCTGATATTTGGAACATGCAAATATAATATTTATTTTAGTTTTGTAGAAGTTATAAATATAAAGATCAAGTAATAATATAGGTGTATTACCGCAGAGATTTGTAGGATACCAAGTGTATGGCATTAATTAAGTGGAGCCCCTAGGTAAATCAATCAATCAATCAATTAATCAAACTATTTGAAGACAGATTGCGCCGCACACCCGGGATCAGCGTGAGACACTCTCACAGATCTCGTTTCTTTGGCAGTCTCTCAATCGCTCTGCAAAGATTCAAAGTAGTATGCTTTTGCGGATCATTTGACGGAGTAGATATCGAATAGCCGGGCCACGATACATTCCGTCCTTAATGAATCTCTTTATAAAATCCTATTATATCAAGGCTATTTAGTTTACACACAAGGTACACAAAATCAATTAATCCATCAATGATCAATCAATCAAGTCAAGGTTAAGCATCCGTTTCCTCATCGACAAAATGTGATGAGGTCATTTTCTATCTAAATTGTATCTAAATGTACATGTCACTATATATCTATCCAGTGCTCTGCCAAATGGCAGGTCCATGGCAGAAGTTCACATACATTTTGCATCCTCGCTCATTAATGGTCAAGCCAACAAATTGATCCTTTCCTAAAGGCATTGCCTTTACCACGCGATAAATAATGCCTTAGCTCGAGGGGAAGTAATTGCCTATAGACTTTTGAGGTGGTTTTCTAAATATTGCCTTCCTCAGTGACTGCGTTAGTCTAATCGCTTCTACGAAACACTTGCAGCTGTCGGTTGGTGTATTCTTTATCGTCCCGGATCTATAATGGGATATAGTGTGTAATAATAATTATAAAAAGTACTATCGTGTCTGTGTAAAGAGTGGTGATCTCACCTTTTGTAAGTGACAATTGTCATCTGTGTGCTGTATCGCTTAGTTGGGGATCAGCTCCAGTGTCTAAAGCTATTCTGAATATGACAGACTTTATAATTTTATATGGATGTACGAACGAGGTAGCGTACATGGAGGTTGACAATAAAGGCAGTGCAAGTAGTGTGATTATGGATTCATGGCTGAGAAGTGTTGCAGCACCAATAAATCTAATGTTTGTGCTTGACGTCCGCTTCCTCTACACATTGTAGGTAAATGTAGAACTAACTATGATTTTTTTTAAAATGTAATTTTAGTGTGAAATATAGCCCATCACTGCAATTGATTAAAATATTTTAAATGAATAAAACGTCGATGGTATAATTATTCTGATTAGGCCTACATATTCGCACATGTTACACACTGTACACACTCGCCACTCAATCACTCTCTCACTCAATCACTCGCTCACTCCATCATTCACTCACTCGCTCAATCACTCCCTCACTCATTCACTCGCCCACTCCATCATTCACTCACTCACTCAATCACCCCCTCACTCAATCACTCGCTCACTCCATCATTCACTCCCTCACTCTGGGTTCTCTGGTTAGCCATAGAGAGCGTGTCGTGGAATAGACTTGTCTGATCAGTGTCTTAACGTTAAACTATTCTAGGGCCTACAAGTCTGGACTACTAATTGTTCAAATTATTGATATTTCCTTATTTATCAGAAAACTAAAAAGAAACGAAGCAAAATTTCGTTGAATTGTGCAATGTAATTACAATTAATTACTGAATTACAATCATTAGATTACTACTACCTTACTCCAAGACAACATCGAGAGCACTGAATATACTATTATATAGGCCTAATGCCGATCTGAAAAGCAGTGTAATATGTTCATTAAACAGAACAAATTCCAAATTATTAGACAGGCTCATTGATGGCGCAAAGTTGAGCTATGCATGAAGTTAAGTAGGATAAAACAAAGGTACATTAAAGAAAAGTAATCAGCAGTTTCATTTCACGAAAGATAAATAATCGAAATAATTGTTCTTCGTTAGGCCTATAATTATAGACAGCAGTTTTGCAGTTTGCCACATCACTGAAACTGAAGGTTAATAAAAAACAGTAAAAGGCTCAAAACTTCCATTAGCACTCGATTATAATTAGAGAATCATTTATTTGATTGGATTTGGAGATTTATTGTTATTTATACTAATAGTAAAGGTTCAACGCCCGTTTCCTCGTCCCGATGATGTCAGGGACGTCGATCTGGACAATGGAGGCCTATATTCCATTATGTGATAGTATTGAAATTCACGATGCCTGTTCAGTTCCATAAATGTAAGGATTTCGGGAGATGGCCTAATGTAGTCAATGACAGAGGAGCTCGGCTGAGACTCGAACTCAGAGCTTTAATTTGTAAACCAATTTCTATAACATCACGTAGCTGAACTACAATAACAACATGGACTAAACAACAAAGATATCAACAAATAAAATACTAAACTGAAGCAGCAGCAAGCTATATTATCTGCAAGTTAATGCTGAGAGAGATTCGATTGATTAAATCGATTATAGATAAAACAGTGTGCGACATCACTCGTATTCAGCTAGTCCTACATGGGGGATGACTGAAATCAAGTGTCTAAAAGTAAAGCAGTACTTCTCAAACCACATGTTGAAATGCTAACAGAGTGCCATTGGTTATAGCGATCCATAGTATGCCTTAGATTTACTCTCTGATACACCCGCCCGGACGTCAAATGATTATTGTGATAGTTAGCTACATTACTAATTCAGCCACTAGGAATGTCACAGTGATGCCGCACTATCTCTCTCTCTATTTAGATATCGATGTAGTCCAGACGCCACTGCTGGTTCTTCTTCTGGTTATCCTTGTATGAAATGACCTCGGCACCGTCGTGATGGTCAGCTTTGGCGATGTCGAGCACCTCTCCCAGCTTATTGACGATCCTTCTGCCGTCCAGCTTCCACTGGAACCTCGGGCTGTCAGAGTAGGGCTGCATCACGATGGCCTGGCCGTGGTCTAAGCACAACACATTGTTCATTAATGGTTATAATAAAAGTTGCTCGAGTTCAGAACTAAATATTTATATTTGTAATAACTTATTAGCCAAAGATGGATAATTCTTGTAAATTTATAACATAGTTAAGTTAAAGGTTAACGTCTAATTTTAATCTCAGAAGAGCGAAATAACGGCTACATCAGACAGAGAGAGAGAGAGAGAGAGAGAGAGAGAGAGAGAGAGAGAGTGTGTGTGTGTGTGTATATGTGTGCGTGCGTGTGTATACACTAACCTCCAAGACGTTAACGTACAAAGAAGTATATAAACAGGTTAACACCAACCGGCGTTAAAGAGCACGAAGTCATTGAGGGCTGAGTGTATGTAGCCATGAGCATCCTGGTACCACAGCTGGTTCTTCTTCTGCTTCTTATTGCGCTCATACATGATGACCTTGGCGCCAGACTTGATGTCCTCTCTGCAGATGTCGAGAACCTTTCCGTTCAGCTCACTGATTATGAAGAACTCACGCCTGTGATATTTACATCAAATAGTTAACCTATCATCATTCAGAGTACGATTATTGACGCGAAATAGCGTTGGGCAATTTGAGAGTTAGAGACCTCGGGAGATTTAACAAAATGCCAAGCAATGTGTTGCAAATAGTTATAGATACCGCCGTCCATGATAACGTGGATCTAGAAACCTAGAGCTTGAAGCCAATCAAAGCTCAATTCCAGCCAACTATATCTGTGCAGTCCCACGGCGCTTATTGATTGCAAAAACCTTTCTGTGTTTTAATATTACTCCTATTATAATTATTGTGAAAGTATAGTTTTTGATATCGCCTTCTCTTCGACCCATGCATTTGCAGGAGTGTTCTGGTGATCTGAAGCTGGCTGTTGTTGCACATTCTTCTTGGGACGTCTCTGACATCGCCTTCGAGCGAGGAACCGGACGTTGAATCTTCATTGATAAATTTATTGATAATTATAATCTTCCTACTTCTACATGTACAACTCCTATCAATTTCAGTTCAACTTCCCGCCCTAGATGCGTTTCATTGCATATGTTATTGATTTTGCATATGGGCATAATTAAAGAGGATTACACTGATAGCGAGAGGAATCTATGCAGTTATCTGTGATTTTAATCCTTCAAATTTATCGGTAACAATTGTACGCAAACACTTGGCCTACTTCTACAGTATATACACCGTATTCTCAATTCAATGGTAAAATCATGCACTCCGAGAAAATAAAATATAGTGGTATTAATCTTTCAACACAAATTTGAACGTAGGGTACATAAATACTATTTAAGCCTGACTGACGACAGTCAGGCTTAAAGCAACATATTATGACGCATTTGATTAATATCAGACCTGGCCGCGGTCTGAGCGCCGGTGACAGGGGCCGCGCCCCCCACGAAGTCGAACTGCCAGCATTGATTAGCGTGCCCGTTGTACTTGTAGGCTCCCACCGGGGCTCCCTTCTCTTTCTTCGACTCTGTGTTAATCAATCAATAAATCATTGAATCAATAAATCAGTAAATCAGCCAGTCAATGAGTCAGTGAGTCACCCAGTCAGTCAGTCAGGCAATCAGTCATCCAATCAATCGGTCAGTCAATTAACTTTTCAATCAGTCAATCAGTCGGTAGGTCAATCGGTTGGACGGTTGGTCAATTAGTGAGTCATTTAGTCAGACATTTAGTTGGTCAGTAAATCAAAGTACGTATGTTTGTGTTTGCAAGAGAGACAAAATATTATTTAGCTCCTCAGTTATTATTCAACAACAGTATCAGCCACTGTACGAGTAATATGCAGAATTAGAACAATAGCCTCTCTACAGTACATGTAATTCTCTGCAGTTGTCAGATTTAATACAGACAAATGAACAGATTTTATCACAAGGCTTGTACAGTCCTGTTATGATGCCCTAATTTAAATTAATAGAAGAGTGCATTGGTCGTGAAATTTTCAAACACACAACTGTAAAATGAAGATGGAAAATGAAGATGGTGGTTTTACATTGTCGTCCCCATTTACTGTCTTACTCGTCCTATCGAGTTTAGCCATTGGCGTGTGTACTGTGTAGTCCAACTTTTTTTATAACTCACACGTAGGCCTATGTATCTAAATACTAGTTTGTTAGGTAATAATAAAAACAAACAAATGCTGATAATGTGTTAACCGTAGATGTCGATGGCCTTGTTGTGGTCAGACTTGCACCGGATGTGCTTCTCGTCTCTCACCCACTGCTGGTTCGGGTCCCCACTCTTGTACGGGCGCATCAATAGCGAGTCATCTGTAACACAAGCACAACGTGTCATCTGTAACACAAGCACAACGTGTCATCTGCAATACAACCACAGTGTCATCTGTAACACAAGCACAGCGTGTCATCTGTAACACAAGCACAACGTGTCTTCTGTAACACAAGCACAGCACGCAAGTCTAGATCCACATTCCACAAGCAGAGCATACAAGTCCCCCTCGTTGTGGTTTCCTGACCAGTAGCGTACCCTGTAACTGATTAAAAGTTACATCTGTATGTATAGGTTATTTTAATAAATAATATAAAAATAATAATTACAGAAGATTAAGTGTATCAAGATTTACTATTTGTATATATACTGTAAATTATAAGAGGCTACAGCTTTAGTGCCCAGTCGAGTCTGTCACTGACATCATCAATGAATGAGAGAGACTGACGACAAACGTGCATCCGATAGGCAAGCAATGCATTCATTTATTGTCTGCAATGTTCAAACACAAGTTATTTAACACGAAACCAACAATTATATTTCTCAGCATAGAAATGGACTAATTAATTAACGGTTCAAACAGAAAATCATAAACTAGTCTAAGAGAATGTTTCAGTACCGAAGTCGAGACAGAGGTTGGTAGCCTTGTTGCGGATGGTGGCGGTGGCGGGCTCATCGTAGAAGATCTGGTTGTCGTTGCCCGTGAGGTCCTGGCACGTGACCCTTGCGTTAGGCTGCGCGCTCTCTGCCGTCAGCGCCAGCCCGTTCAGAGCGCTCTTTATCATGTAGTACTTCTGTAGCAATATACAATAAAATAATTATACATATAGACAGCTCCTTGAAATACAAATACAAATAGTTAAAGACATATCGAAAGGTTAAACATAATTTAAAATATTAAAAAGTTTAAACAAAGTTCAAAGAAAAAAATTACTTATAAATTTAACATTTATATAGCATTTTATCGATAAACTAGGATCAGCCTTATACTCCTTTCGTGGCAGCAAATCTCGAATTAGTTTCCATAGAAGTACTAATATATACACTATGTATATATATTAGTATTTCTATGGTTGTTTCTATTTACCGTTTCAGTTAGTAGCGTCAGTAAAGTCTGCTGTTAGCACATCCATGGCGATGCATTTCTATGAACGAGCTGCAGCCTACTCTGCAAGAGGCTGAATGTGAGCGAATTTGAATTCGTGAAAAATTGGTGTGTCGCACAGAAGATATTACTTTGAGTATTTTTCTACCAACCCTTCCAATTCGATCTGCCGCATCTTCGTTAGTCGCCTCTTACTAGCACTCCTTTTATAGGTAAAATGTGAATTCACTTTGTGGTTTCCCGAGCCAAATACAAAATTGTCATAGTCCTAGATCACAGACAGATAATGTGAAACAGGTATACTTACCCCTGCCACTGCCATTGTGAATAAGGCTTAGATTAACTCTGTGAGTAGGCGATTAATTAACTGCAACATATAAATATAATATCCTGTTGCTTAAGTTTACATGCTGATATAAACTTGTTAGAATTTTAGGCTACACACATATTATTTTAACTCGACAATTTAAATCGAGTTTTGCTCACTTGGCCTACATCACAATTAGAGTGCCACTTCGTTCATGACAAGATCGAACAGAATCAAACCAAAGCCAATCGGACAGAAATAACTAAAACGGTCCTGTTAAACGGTACAAGGCCATATCAAGAAAACAGTCCAATAATGAGAAAATAAAGGAAGGGAGGTTTGCGTGTCACAACTCATGAACACCGGATGGAAAGGAGAGATCCAATGGATACCTTTTCAACTGCTTGTGGAATTGCACATACAAGGGAGGAGGTTAATGAAAACAAGCATTCTTAAACAAACAGCTGACGCTTCCTGACCAAGGGATGTTATGTTATGAATAGAATAACAAGTGCACGAAAAATAGATGGAAGAGAGCTCCAGATCTGTGGAGCAGAATGTTGGAAAGAGTGATTTGGACAACTTGCAGCGGAAGATATGCATCATCTCCATTACAAATATAATCTCCAACTAGTGTGATACAAGGGAAGGGGAAAAGTGGGCGATTGGAAGTAGACGAAAAAAATCTGAACAGTTGCATATTTTCACGAATTCGAACCAATTAATTGCGGTTTTTATGTGACTAGAGTGGGGCAGGCAGTTGTGACCGTAAAATATTAAAGTCGCCTGGACGACTTCAGTTGTAGGCCTGGCTGTGTGCAAAATCCAATCAAGAGGTTATTAGAACACAATAATAATAACAACCGAAAACTACTTCAGATGCCTTAGCGCATCCAAGATAATGTAGGTGCGGCAGGAATGCGGTCTCAGTCACTGTGACGTGTCAACTGATTTAGTTGATCGAAGTCGTGCTCAGAAATGATCTTGGCGATGAATATTGCGAGCATAAATATTTGCATTGGACCTTGCATAGAGCTGGATAATAGACAGATTAAGAGATATGCATGAATAGGCTATTTGCATTGTACAATATGCCATACATACCTGTTTGCAAACCAAATAAAATGTCTAGAAGCGCTTACCTGGATTCTGCAGTTATGAACGGTAGATCTAGACGACAGCTGCAGTGCGCAAACAGTCAGCAGCCAATCGATTCTGCTCACAGACCGGCAAACATAACCAGGCAGAGTATCGGCAAGACCTGCAGGAGATGGGTTTTGTGGGTCGCCTACATTATTAGAATTGCGAAACCAGTATCTTGTCCGGTCCTGGCACTGGAGGTCGTGTTGTGCCAGCTCTACAGTCTATAATTATGCTTTTCAAGCTTTCTGAGGTATTTTCAAATATTAAAAATTAAATAAGCGAATCAATCCATCAATCAATGACATACTTTTTCATTTACTGCACTTATTATAAGTATTTCAATCAATCAATCAATGAAAATTAAACGTCTGCTTCATCATCTGACGACGAGTCCGGCAACATTTGAACTACCATCCAAATAAGACTAGCAAAACCAAATGCTGCAAAAGAAGCGTACGGTGTAACTTCTGATTACCAGTAAACCGATGAAATTATTTATTTATGATCTAGGGAGGAAGCAAATGAGTCTTAAGCCAACTACAAAACAAAGATAGCGTGGGACAAGATCGAAAATGAAGTAGCAAAGAGTTCCAAACGTTAGGTGCAGCATAGCGAAAAGAGAGTCTACCAAGTTCGGTTCGAATGTCAGGAACATTAAGCAAGTGTGAATCAGCTGAACCAAGACTGCGAGATGGCTAATAGTAAGTCACAAGAATTTCTGAGAATCTCTAGCAAAATCCGCAATCTGAATGATGGGTAGTTGAATCTCATGTGACACAATTGGTGTGACGACTGTGGTTTGTTACGCCGATTGTGTAGAAGTTAGAGCTTTAAAGTTATTCTCCGTCAATGTCTCTCCGCTCGCCCTCTCCTCTCTCTCTCTCTCTCTCTCTCTTTCTCTTAAGTGTACTGCCACATTGCAGGTCCCACGCATACATTCCTACTAACATTTTTCTGCAACGCTCACTAACTAGCACAAATAATGCATATAAAGTAATCGATAAAAAGGGCGATGCAATCGCAAAGGTTATGCCTTTGCCTAACATAGAATGTATCCTTTATCGTAGTTAAGAGACCTAAAAATTGTTCTCTGTTGCATTTCTACGTTAGTCGGTTCTTACAAAACACGTGCTTGCATGCAATATTTGGTTGGTCATTTCTACACTTTTCCAGATCTACATGTAATATGGCAATTTCCCAAATAGAGGCTAATGGGTGTTAATGGGCATCACAGCTGGGATCTTGGATGAGCAACAACAACAATCGTATAGAGGGAGGAGATCGGTTTTACATCCTCCCTTGAAATATTACATAAGTTGCGCCACAAAGTTTGCTTTACAGCCAAATATATACATATAGGTAGACGATGCGTACCTGTGCCAATGAATAGACCTGTCCTACGCTGCATAGCCTCCTATGCATATATTTTATGATTGTATTTATGCGCTGTTGCACATGCCTAGTGTAAGAATATACTCGTACATTGTGCACAAGCCAACTTGACGACAATGGTAATTATATCGCTGAAGTAAAGTTATAATGCTTTGATTGACTGATTTTGATACAGAATAATATTATTATTGCATTCGTCGATTTCCTTATCTGATCGAAATGTTCTAGATTGTCTTCTCGCATGCATGCCTATTATTATGCTAGTGAC
>JAQFZF010003483.1:0-11324 GCA_034695365.1 Enchytraeus norvegicus
GTTTTTACCTGCTCTGATTGCATCTGTGCACTGTTTAAATTTGAAGTGTGTGTAAGACGACGAAATATTAAATAAAAAATAAAATAATAATCACACGCATAATAGCTCATATGTTATATAATAATCACACGCATAATAGTTCATATGTTATATAATAATCACATGCATAATAATCTTCATATGTTACATTTCACGTCATATTTAGAATCCGTAGATTTCAGGCAATACTTGAATTCTATGATAATCTGCAATTATCAGTTTCATCGATTTCAAATATTAAATCAATATGTCCAGTATTATGCAACTTATTTTAAAATATCATATCTGTATACTGTATGATAATCGTATAAATAATTAGCCTAAATGGTAACGAGCTACTGAAATACTGACAATTTAAAATTACATCGATATCGAATGAGTGAAATATCTCTGAGAAACAATATTATAGGCTATGTGTAGCATGAACTTTCGACATATTGATATCTGTATGTGTTACATATTGAATATCATTGAAACGGATTGATAAATGCTATTGAAAAACAGGCTTAGAATTTTCAGAAAATGTGTGTAGAAAACGAGCCAATAAATCAGTAAATACGTGTATTTCCTGACATTTTAAGGAAATACTGGTAATCCCTGGGTGAATCAGGAAATACAAGTATTTCCTGAAATTTCCAGTAAATACACGTATTTACTGATTTCACGCTTTTACTGTAACATATATAGCCTACTGCGAAAATCCGGAATCGCGAAATGCTTATAATTGGATCCGAATGTTACGTAAATGTTAGGCGCACATGACAACCGGACGCGATAGCTACATGTAGTCGTCAGTAGATTAATATTGCATCAGCTGATATCTGATATGGCCGCATGATAGGATAACAGAGTTGGCTATTGACCCCCCTCCCGTCCAGGGTGCGAATTGCCGGGGGGTTGGGGAGGGGGCGGATCCCCATTTTGAAGATTTGGAAGTCGGATTTTTATCATTTTGACATATAAATTGTAAGGAAATATGGTCCGACCCCCCTTTAAAGTCGTTTGATCCTCCCCCCTCCCTTTTGAAATCGTTCAATTCGCACACTTTTCCCGTTTACATTCTACACTAGGCTTGGGGCCAGTGTGCGTATCACATCATAAAAGGTGAGGATCGGACCACATTTGCCTTAAAATGTAAGCCTAGGCCTATATGTAAACAGGTAATAAACCTACATTCCTAGACCTTTATATGGCAAAAAGATTAATTACATTTTAAGGAAGGGGAATCTCGACCCCCGACCGACCCTTCCCCCCTCCCTTCCGGTAATTCGTACCCTGCAAGTTGGAGAGTATCTAATCAGCTTTCTGAAATCGTCCCTGATATTTAACCAACTTTATCCCCTCCCCTCATACCATCTCACTTTTTTTACATAAAAGGACGCCATTTTCAATCAGTGTATTATTTTTTCACAGTCGGTCGAAATTTTAATCTTGATGGGTTTGATGAGGGTAACAACTTTAAAGGTCCCTCAATTTAGAAGTGCTGACCCGTCGGCATCTTTTTGCTTGTTCACGCGAAAATAGCATCGGCTTTTAATTTCGATTTCCTTCGACTTATTTAACGACATATTTTCAACACTAACCCTATACCCCAACCCTAACCTTAACCCTAAACCCTAACCCTGGCCCTAAACTCTACCCCAACCCTATGCCCCAAATCTTAACTTAGACCAAAATAATAACGTTATCAAAAGTCGAAATAATCGAAATTAACAGCCAATGTTATTTCCGCGTGAACAAGCAAAAGAAGCGACCCGTCACATTAGCTAGTTTACTTTTGTGGTAGCTAATAAATAGTTCAGTTATTAGAAGCTAACGGTCGCATTATTGTCTTTGTAAACACAATCCAGGATCACATTTGGCTAAGTTTTCTATATCTATACTAATCGCTCTAAACTGTATGATGCTAGACGATGCTACATGTAGATCTACGAAACCATGTTTTACGTCTGTTGTAGGATTCGCTTGGCTTGCATGGCCCAGCTGTAATATTGTCCGATCCAAAGCCTACAGCAGGGGTTCCCACACTTTTTGTGTAAAGGGCAAATTTTTTTTGGGACCATCGTTCGCGGGCATCAGAGGCGTAGTCAAATTTTAGTCCAGGGGCACAGTGGCGAAAAAAATCCATTCCAATCCAGCCCAAAAAATCTGGGGATCCAAGTTTATTGCTTGGGCTGCAATTATTGGACTGCTTTATCATATATGGGATATATTGCAAGTTGAAACCGCGCTTTTAATGTGTAAAAATCTACGGGCCACGATAAAAGCTGGGGGCCTCGGGAAATATGGGGGGGGGCACGGCCCCCCGGTCTAGAACCGCCACGTACTGCAGGGCAATGAAGAGAATATTAGGGGAGAACGGGGGAGGGGACACTGAGGACGGTGCGTATGCCTACCAAAAATAAAATAAATAAACTGAGGGGGAGGTAGCAACGAATGAAAATTAACTGACGTGGGGGGATCAAATTTAAGATAATTTCACTTACGACACAAATTTTAATTTATATATTTAAATGGAAAACCAGTTTAATTCTTTTAACAGACATGTAGCCTACTTAGTACTGTCATAAACAAAATCACATGTACATAGTCTACTAGAATATTTAGCAATCACTTGCACACAATCAATGAGAATTTAACGTCCGGTTCCTCGACCGAGGGTGAAGTGAGTGACGTCTTAAGCAGACTTTTATTAGACACATTTAATGCCTGTTCAAATTATTAGGCCTAAAATCCTAAATTAAACTCTCTTTTTAATCTAAGACTCTACTCTCTGAACATATAGTTATGAGATACATTTATCTAATAATTATCTAACTCTAATTTACTAAAAGCAGTTTTTTGGCTCGTAGTCCATTTGTAGGCCTATGATTATAAGATTGCTATCTAGAAAATAATCATTAACATGTCTCATTAATCATAAACTGTCCATGGATACTCTCTCAGAACTGCAATTTTTAGTCCTCGTTTAGTGGGAAGCCTCGTGAAACACACAGTGCACAGCATAACAGAATTTGTCATAGGATTAGAATCTCTTAGAATTCACAGATTTCATTAAATGTGGTGAAAAAATAGAGTTCTAGAAAAATATTTTTCTATATAAATATCTCGGGGGACTCGAGCCCCAAGGGCCCTGATGGATAGCCCGAATGGCAATCCTCAGGGCCGCAAAGCCGTGAGTAGAGGGGTCGGGTACTTGGTTGGGCATGAAAATAGTTCACTTTTGGCAAACTTTTGGCAAGAGAAACGTCAAGAACTTGGATTATAATTGTTGCTTTGTTTCCCTTTATCGAGTGCATCTGCTTTTGACGCCACTATTAATGTTAATGATGTTACGTCAATATCGTAATAAACTGTTGTTTTACGGGTCATTTTCTCGTCACGAAGGCGGGCAATTGTAAATGGTCAAGCGGACAAAATTTTGCCCGCGGGCAGCGTTATGAGAACCCTTGAACTAGAGGTACTTAATAATATTTATATATTCAAAGTAATGAATATCAACAAATATCGGTTGTGAACGATTAAACCTATCGAAAATAAATTAGAAACTTTGTAAGTTTTTAAAATAAAATTTTCGATTTGTTTTTTCCGCCGCTGCAAAAATTGTTTGTTCGATTTTCTACGTGAAGCTACAGAATCAACGTGTGGTTACATGAATTAATTATTCATGAGGTAAAAGTTGACTCTAACCCTAGTCCTAACGGTACCCAATCCTACCCTAGCTTTAACTTTAATCCTAACCCTAAAGTGACCGTAACCCTAACCCTAGCGGATTTGATGAATCAACATATGCAAATGAGATTTATGGAAATTTTTGTTGTCCGCCTAAGCGTCGCCTACAAAAGTAATCATACGTTGATTCTCTATCCGCTTGTGATTTCTCACTAACGATTAACGACTAAAAATATAAACTAACAAATATCAACTCAAAATAGTAAGCTAGGCCTATTGTTTATAACGAATACTTGCACAAACATTCTACCAGTATCGTAATCAGCTGATCATTATTTACATTGATAAATATATGAACGAGTTTAGTAGTTTTTGCTTCCGTAAATTGTATAATTTAACAAGAAATATACGTTCAATGGCGGGCAACTCATGAATGCTGGGCAGGCAAATTTTTGCCCGCGGGCGGTGCTTTGGGAACCCCTGTTGTAATATATATTGTTTATTTTTCACAGTATCGGTAGCCTACATGGATTTCAATGTGTTTAACGTCAATATCAGAAGCACAATGCTTCTCTTCAAGATGATTCCGACACAATCTACCGTTTCAAAATTAGTTTAAGCTTTTGTACAACTTTTACACAACATAATATCACGCTATTTTGTAGTCCTAAAATATTCAGTCATGGCCATAACAATTCTATTACATTTTCCAAGACAAGTGTTGTGGTCCAGCGAGCTAGGCTGGCTATAATTTGGACCTATAATTTGGACGACTGCATACAGTTTATGTATGGTCTTGCTATCTGATCTAGATTGAACCTGTATGGAAAGTCTGCAGTACGCTATGTAAGCTAACCCATCTGTCAAGGATCTAGGTCGTCGTCTTAACATCCTATATTAGAAAAGGTGTGTGGGAGCATGCACGCTATGTGTCTAGGACAAGTGTGTATTTGTCAGAGATTTAGGTCTGTTGTGTGTCTATGACATGTCTGAGGCGATGTATGAATGTGTCTGAAGTTCTGTCAGAGATTGAGTGTGTCTAGGACAAGTGTGTAGGATTTTTGTGTGGGGGTTGGTATGTGTCTGAACGAGTGTCTTGGCAGAAGAGAGTTTTCAGTTTGGTTAGGAGTGTTGGAGAGTGCAGTTGAGAGGTTTAGAAGTCATACTAGGTTTGTACTTGTGTAGAGTAAGGAAGTGTGAGAATAGGATATAGAGTTGGCTATACCTATATGAAGTTACTTGATATTGATATAGTAGGCTAGTTGGTCGTAATAAGTTGCGTGATGTATTAAGTAATGAATCGGTTGATAGATATTCTATGAAGTAGTGTAGTTTCATGGACATTATTACTTGCTTTAATACTTAACCTATTCCTAATTTAACATAGTATATCAATATGAATGCCCATGAGTATTATTTTTGTGCATGACCTATTTCATAACATGTGATTGAATAAATGGTGATTATGGTGACGTGTAATTAAATAGTTACAAAATAGTTAATAATTTAAACTGAGTTTTACGCGTCATGGTATTACCTAATATTTTAGAGGCCTTAGTAGTTCAGATATCGAGGCAAATAAAGAATCAAGATTATTTAACGTTCGTTCGTTCCAAGGATTCCATACAACAAGAAATCCGTACACCACCATTGAACGGCAGGGGAGAGGAAGGGGGATGAAGAAATGTTTTTAATGTTCGGTAGACACCCTTTAATAAAGGCTTTCATCCTAGTATTTTAGTATGAATAAAATACAACAATACAATACAATGAGAATTTAATGCCCGGTTCCTAAATAAATAAATAATATTGACCGTTTCCCGAGTCGGAAGGTCAGTAATTACTTAAATTACTTCTAGATCATGTTGAAAAATATAGGATTTATTAAAACACAGCACATATTACTAACTGGTGAGCTGTTAAATGTTAAAGTACAATGCTGAAAAATAATATATGACCAATTGACCATATGTAGCGTTTGATCAGAAATAATCACCGGACGAACTCCGCATGCTTTAAGCCTATGAGACAGGAGGCCTTCCTATAAGGATAGCAGTGTATCGGAAGCTTGGTGCACAAGTACAAGTACAGATACAATAGTACACAGATGTGGTATCAGTTGATACCACCCTGTCTATAGGAAGCTCTCAAAGTGTCATCATATCATCCAAAACTTGCTTTATTTCGCAATCGAACTCTATATCTCAAGTGTCCCTAGTCATCTATAAATACTCAGTTAACGGTCAGTAAGTCACCAGTCGATAGAAAGATTTGCACCAGCTGTGAGGCACAAACAATTGTTCAACGTCATCATGAATGACGTAACGTCATCATGAATGACCTAACATTATCATGAATGACATAAGGTCATGCTAATGATGGAATAGTTGTAGTGTATGAATGACCTAACGTCATTCATACACTACAACTATTCCATCATTAGCATGCAAGGCCTTCAGTCATATTCTGTCAACGTACCATGAAGTTATCCACTGGCAGTACAAAGTCTGTTGTTGGTTTGTTAACTGTCTGTCTGGTAGATTGCAAGAGCTACAAGTCCCAATGCCATAACTGTGGTAATGTCAAACGTTTGTCTCGCTGGCTTAGTGGTAGCGTCGTAGACTTTCGAACATGACATCCGGGGTTCAACTCCCGGTAGGCTATTTTTCACTATGTCACTTATTTAGACACATCTCATTGTCTTTGTCATTATCCTTTTCTCTTTACTCCTTAGGATTGGTTGGTGGGATTGGGATTTTGACAAAATTTTAAGACGTGTATGTATATTACAAAGATCAATTTTTCTCCCCCGGTAGAGCAGATCAGAGCGCAAATCTTCATCATGCAAGTGGTATGGTTGATCGGTGCATAGGGATTCTGCAAAAGTATTCCTTGTTTCTGTATAAGTTTAAGTTTAGTTTATTACCTGAAGTTTGTAGTAATCTGTTATCATTAAGGTAAATAATAATTTTGATATTCCGCCATATCGTACCTCACTGTGTGAAAAATATTTTAAAATTAGAGGTCCAAAGTATTGGGACGACTCTATTCCAGATGATATAACGACTGTTGATTAGCTTTCTATTTTAAAGTAAGTTTGCAAAATATGTTAATTGATAAATACTGATAAGCTAGATAAGTGAGCTCATTTGTTTATAATTTGTGAGAATTAAAATAAATGTATATGATATGTTATTAATAAAGTTATGATATGCTATAATACAAATGTATATGACATGTTATTAATAAGGTTATGATATGCTATGATACAAATAAGGTTATGATATGCTATGATACAAATAAGGTTATGATATGCTATGATACAAATGGTAAAGAAATTCCTTTCTTTCATGAATAGTTTATATGCTCAAGTCGGATCTTAAGTTTAAGTTAAGTTCTTAAGGATCAAGTTGGATCCGGCAAGCATATTAGATCAACTAAAAGCTGCACGTGTTTGGCAGAAGCCGACTTGTTCAGTCACTGGTTAAGGCATGAGCAGAGACTTGGTCGAAGGTTGGGGGGGGTCCAAGAATGTTGGGGTCCAAAATATTACTATCCCCCTTGTATATTTTGTAAAAATTTCTGTCACACCTATGAAGGGACACAAAAGAGCATCAACAATTAGACATAAAAATCTCCATAATACTCATTTTTAAGCAAAAATCTATCAAACTTTGTGGGGGCCAAAAGATACTCCGACCCCCCCCCCCCCCCCCATCTCAAATTTTGGGGGTCCGACTTCCCCAGACACCCCCACCTAAGTTCCGCAACATGGATGGTTTAATTTAAGGAGACCCCTCAGACGACAAATGCCTCCAAGATAATATGGCATGCAAACTGCAGTTATATGCCATGGACCTGCCGTTAGGCAGAGCACTGAGAGATATGCCAAAGTATATTATGGGTAAAGTTTATTAGCAAGCTTTTATGGTTTTGCAACCGTAGCCTACTGATTGAAAAAAATTTAATTAGTTCACTTAGGACACTACAATTTCTATTTGCTCTCCTGCTATATAATGAAATTGTCAGATAATATTATTATCTTCTTAGGTAATTAATAGGTTATTTCACACCGTTAGGACTACAGTGTTATGTAAGAATCACTTCCTAATTATTTATAATGGCTCAACGTCATAGCATGTTGTCATGTTAGAAGAAGAAGAACTTAGCTTGTGTAGGCACTTGACCTATGAATTATTAGTGACCTTTGAAGTTTCTGTGGCTTTTAATTAAGGCTAGCGTGTGCATTGGTTTGGCTTATTGCACACTATTTGTAGAATTTCTTATTTTATTCACTTAAAATTACTATTGTTTCATAGGATATTCTCAGTTTGTTTGACTGTAGGCCTAAATGTAATATTGGCGAATAAATATCTATATGAGAGCTAACTTGTACAAATCTTGTACTCTGTTGATAGGCACTAATCATCCCTGCTATCACTTAGTGACCTTAGCTCCAACAAACAACAGATCTATGCCACGTGCGAATTTGTAATCAAGTGCAGTTATCAGGTGTGTAAACTTTAGAATAAAATAAAAAAGTCAGTCAACCAACACTTTAAGTGATGGCCGCATTGGCCATATGCAAAAGTGGACCAAGCCTCAAAATAAATAATTTTCTTTTATTTGCATATTATATTAATAAACATAAACTGTAGGAATACAATTTTTGGCCAGCGTTGTAGAACACCATTATATGTAGCAAATACCAATAAAATATGTTAAATATTATGAAAGCAATTGGGAGATATTGTTGAAATAAACACAATTTTTTACTATATTTCTAATGTTATTTGGTCTACTTTTGAATACATATATTCAAGTGTCATGTCAAGTGTCAAGTGTCATCTTGCTACTTCTCACCGTTATGGCACAGTAACAAAAGCTGTCGATTCCAGCTGCGGAGTCTATGCTATTTCCCAAACTAGTGTGGGCAATGGGCATGTTTTCAATTAAATTAAATTCTTCCTTTATTACACAAACAACAACAAATAACATACAACTACAAGCAATAAAAAACTGCAAACACAAAATAATTTGTGGCATAGCACAACTAGAAAAAATAAAGGAACAGACAATACATAAGAGCGAAAGCTCTGTTGGGCACCAATCACATATAATTATGTTATCCTTGAACTGCCGTTGACATTTCTTCCGGCACATATTAATCATTTAGTTTTGACACAATGACTTCAAGCACTAACACTTTAACAATAAAACCAACAGATATAGAACCAGGAGTGGATATCTTTGTGGTATGACACTGATGGCAGTTATATTTGCTGCCATCCTGACATGCTTATGATGAAGTAGTTGTGAATCACTGTTCACAGTGAGGTTGCACTCGTGACTCGAAGCTATACTTCCGACCAATCATAAGTTATCAAGTATCTGTAGATACTAAGGGTCCATTTTTGAACTTCACAACTATGGTCCGTTGCTATGCAGCCGTAAGAGTAAAAAATTTGGAATGGAATAGACAGGAAATTGCTTCAGAACCATTGGTTTGAAAAACCCTGACCTGAACTTCAGAAATCTGCCCTAACTCAAAGTCTTGTCCAGAAGTCTGGCAGTTGGTAAAAAGTTTTGCAACAGCTGTGAAGCATCCACAGTTGTTCAACATCATTTGTGATGTTGAACATCGTTTATGATGACGTTGAACATCTGTCTGTGCCTCACAGCTGGTGCAAACACTTTCTATCAACTGGCGACTTATTGACAGTTGACTTAGTATTTATAGATGACTTCTGACACTTGATAACTCATGTTTGTTTACGAAATATCGCTAGGTCGGGCTATGAGTGCAACTTGCGAAGTGTATATGAAATGTATGAATTGATTAGTATCACAGTCTTCTGATACTTGCATTGTATTGTGGTATATTGGTGCTTTGGTGGCAGATTTGTGCACTAAGCAAGTTAAAGCAACAATATGCTAATGTATATATGGACATATAAACGTGGTCCAGCAACTCTTGGAATCTAGGGGCATGTCCAGATGAAAATTATTTTTGATCAAACATAGACTCGGGACAAATAAAAGCACATTTAGCATCATTTGGGAGTATAAAATTTTTAATTATTTTATTTTGTCTGTTTAATAACTTCCAAAATATTAAGACCTTGAGCACGATTTTTTTTACACAGCATCTTGTACATCTTCTGCATTCAAAATAATCTGAATCCTAATTTTAGGGCTGATAGATTTTGAAAAATTTAAAATTTAAATTAGAAATATGCTATGCGGAGATGAAAATATTAAACAAAGCTGTAATTAAATAAAAATAATTAAATTTATATATACCACCATCACCCACCACCACAACCCACTAGTCACTAAAATATATACATATAGAATTATAGATATCGGGGAGCGTAAATAGGGCAAGGGGTTCACCTCAGAAGCAAGTGATCCAGGATCAAATTCCAGATCAGTTGACAAGAAAAATAAACTCCGGTTCATGGGAAGGTTATTCGATTATCTGTCATGTACATACTCTACAACGTAAAGATACGATAATCAGCGTGTTGGGGAGCAAAACAAAATAATACTAATTATACTAATAGTAAGATTGGTAAAGCAAATGCAAAAAAGGCAAAGATACAACTGAAAGGAGTAATCAAAAATTTTCCACGTGGCAAAACACGTCAAACATGTGCGGTTGACACGTGTAAGCAATATACGAAGAATAAGTACGAGGTCGATCTGAAGGTCTTGATTATTGCTCAATAATTTTAAAACTACTCTTCAGAACTTATTCAAATTTTGCAGCAGTATTAACTAGAACCAGAATGATATCCTTGGTAAATATAAGTTTTTTATTAGCTAGGTGGCACCACTTATCAATACTCAAAATGACCGCCCATATTGACAACAGTAGGTCCTATTAAGCAACAGCTGTTATTGAATTTCTTATGAAAGACGGTATAGCTGCAAGGGAAATCGGTGATAGATTAGAAAAGTTTTATGGAGAATCTGCACTTAGTTATCCGCGTGTTTAGCGATTGCTGACCGACTTTAAGGGCGGCAGAAGTGACATCATATAATAGTGAGGCTAGCGGCTTGTCTACCGAATGGTATTTCTGGTTGAACCCATCGCGTGAAATGAGAACTATCAATATTATGTTTTAACTTATGTTAAGATATTCCTACACAATAATTCTTTTGATATTGCCTGATCGGTTGTACACTTTCCTAAGAATAAGGAAGCCAGGGATTCAAGTCTCAGCTGGTTCTGTCTCTAAATGAAATTGTGTGTCCTATAGGAACTAATTAATATAATTTTCTCCACCAAAATTATTTAGAAAATCATAAAAGCTAGCCAATGAATCTTTACTCGTAATATACTTTAGTATCTCTCTCTCTCTCTCTCTCTTTCCCTCTCAGTGCACTGCCTAATTGCAGGTCCATGTCATTCAACTGTAGAATTCACCACTCACCAACCCCTACCAAACCACCCACCACCCACCACCACCCACCCCTACCCAACCACCGACCACCACCCACCCCTACCCAAACATCCACCTCCAACCACCACCACAACTCACCACTCACCAACCCCAACCCCAACACCCCCCACCACCACCACAACCCACCAAAAACCAACCCCAACC
>JAQFZF010003484.1:0-11324 GCA_034695365.1 Enchytraeus norvegicus
GGGAGGGGGGGGGGGTGGAGGTAATGGAGGGTTCGCTCCATGTGGGGGGGGAGTTGTGACTAACTGAAATGAAGAGCTTGTGGAGGAAAACCAGCATATATTCGATTTTTTTGGAGTGGTGCTTCAATAATCTTTGGAGGGGGGGGGGAGGGGGATGGAGCCCCTACACATACTTACACCTACACACACACACACACACGCAGTTCCCAATGAGTGCAATAGGTAGGCTACCTGACATGTTATAATAAAAAGTTGGTAAAGCTAGTTTGTAAGGCTAAATTTAACGCCTGATTTTGTATCCGTGAATACTGTCAGAGACGGACCCGACTGGGTCTCGAAATCTGCTGCCTTCTTATAAGGCAACGCTCTACCGACTAGGCTGTGCAAACCGAGAGAGTGAAAGTAGCTCCAGCTACAGTGATAAAAATATCATGGCAATAAAATGAGAAGTTAACGTGTGTATCCTCACTCAAAGATGAAGTCAGGCAATATCTTTAACGTGTGTCCTCACCCAGATATGATGTATGGAGAATGTCTTCAACGTTTGTATTCTCACTCACAGGTGATATCAGGGCAGTAGCAGTAACAGCAGTTGTTGTAATGCAACTCCGAAAGAAAGAAAAAGTTCATTTCTAAGCCAGCAGCTGATAGCTGGAAGAGTACGCTGGCTTCTCTAACTGATGCCGGGGAGGGGGGGCGGGTGGGGCCGGGGAGGGGGGCATTCTCGTCTATTTTGAAATTATAATATAATTTAATTTAATTCTTTTATTTCTCTTGCAGCATTTGCTTTGCTAGTCCTGTTTGGGTAGGCAGGCTGGTAGTTCAAGTGTTGTTGGAGACGTCCCTGTACTCAAATTGATGCATCGTTTTCTTTATTGCCGTCAAAGTTTGCCAATTGTTATTGCTAAGCTCTTCTGTTCAAATATTGATGTTTATACTTTCAATGCTCTTTTCAAACATCAATTTAGTTTAAACTATGTTCGTAATTCAAATTCCATAAGTTATATTGTGCCTTCAATGTGGCTTAAGCTTTCAAATGACATCAAAGAATGTCAGAATTTATCTGGTTTTATACGATTATGAAAGTCCACACTATCACTAGAAATTTAAGTTACATTTTAAATGAGATTAATAGCTATTATAGACACACAAATCAATGATTTACTGTTTTACACTCGTGATGAATATTCTCACATAATTAAATTTATAATGTAATAATAATACTTCCTGTGGCAACGACTGTCCATGGTGCTGCAACGCTACACTGCAGTATGCTTTCGCGGCACGTTCGCTGACATGGCATTCCAAAGATCAGGAGATTTAGTTTAACTACTATGTTTTATCTTTAATTCATTTTTAAGCACAATAAATCTATTTTATCATATTTTTTAGCCCAGGGTCGTTTGCCACCCAGAACAATAAAAAAATAATAATAATAAAATAATAGCAATAATGTTGATTTAGGTTCAACGTCGGCTTCCTCATCCAGGGATGATGTCCGAGACGTCATACATTAGTAATGTTATCTGATTTACTGTTGAATTTAAATTATCCATTGAACAAATTCTCTAATTAACTCTGAATAATAATTGTTTCATTCATGACACTTTACATTTTTATTTTATCATAAAGGTGTCCTGCTCGATGGCCGAAAGGTCCCTCAGGAAACGTTAAAATCACTAATTGACTAGTTTGATTTACATTTTCTAACTGCATATCGTGATTGTTTGTTCTCTGTTCACTGATAAAGTGTAAATGATTGCATTATTGTGGTAAAATAATTAACTAACTAAAAGAGAAACGTCAACACTGGTCAAACACGGTGCAAGTCCATCTATTCATGAACCGACAATAATAAAATTCAACTTTACAAGGTGGAAAAAATGAGTTTAAGCTTGCTACAAAAGAAGTAATGCTCAAACAAGAACGAAGATGAAGTGGCAAATGTGTTTCATTTTTCTCTGCTGCAAAAAGAAAACTAGTGCTTATAACAGTAATAATAATAATAATAAATAGTAATAAAGGTTTGTTTCCTCATCCAGGGATGATGTACGAGATGTCGTTTTAGTGACGACTATGTGGTAATAGTAAGTATATTTCATTTCTTAACGGATGCGCCTGTTTAATTGTTGTATGTGTAATTGATATGTTGTTACGTTGTGTGTTGACAGTTGCTCACCTTCTACTCTGACAATAACGAGATGACGATGGTTCAGTCCATGTACGCAAGCATGCACAATACAACATCATCATGTGTCAGGATACATTATAAAACATCTACCAGTCTTTCTAAGGTTTGTGTTTGCTTACTGCTGCCTCATGTTGTTGTTGTTGGTTACCCAGTATGCCGGCCGTGTTTCCGACATCCTCTCCTTGGGGTTCACCCCCTAGGTTTCAGGCAGCAGTGCTTCTTCACAGGGTCGCTCCATGAATTTAGGTTGCTCCATGCAATTTGCCTGAATTCAACAACCCACCCGAGCACGATTTAAGCTGCAATCCCACCTGCGGAGATCCCGCCATGGAAGGTCTTCTCTAATTCTCTTAAAAAGCAAGGAAGATAGGCTCCTGCAAGAGAATTGATACAAATGATAATACAGGCTCCTTGGCTTGGCACCTCACTATACCTCGTGCAGGCCATATCTTTAAGGATACCTTTATATCCTGTTAACAGACAGGACATATCAATTTTAGCATTACATTACATTGTGTGCAATGTTCCCTCTAAGCTGCGCGCGTCAGTAAAGGGTGCCGCGCAGCAGTTTCAAATGCCGCAGAAGTTTTGTTGCAAAATTATTTATGAGCGATAGTTTTGTTAAACTTAATGGTCATTGAATTATTAACCAATTTATGGTTTCGTTTTGTTTTGCGATACCAATCAAAGCATACTACAGTATTACTAAACCGTGAAATAACGAGACCGCTATAATGTATTCGATTTACTACCCAAGTAATAGTACTGCGTTTCCTTTGATTTGGCATGCATCAATAGGGGCCTCTTTGTAATTTATATTGAAAATGTCAAGTGAATTGAACTCTTAATCACTGAGATATTGCATTTTGTGCATGACACCTAGTAAGGGCTTTTTTCCCAATGTTGACAGAACAGCAGAACATTATGCTTATTATTGCCTACTGTTACCTTATAATTATGCTATTTTTTCTTCGTAAATTGCTTAATTGTGAACAACAATAATAATAACAATAATAACAACATTGCTTATTAGTGACAACCGCATATGTTTGATATATATTTGCAATGTTGCGTGTTTTTTTTTTGCTCCGCTCCACTCCTAATTGTCTATCTTTGCCTTAGAGCGCACAATGACAGCCAGCTCAGATATTTGAATAAACTATCCAGACAATATTTTTACCAACTTATCTTGTCGTCTGACCTGGGATTCGATCCTGGGTCACTGATTTCTGCTGCGAACACCCTGCCGATGTCTCTAAACCTCCACCCACTGTTCTGCCCATATTGGAAATTAATATGGACAGAAAAGAGGAAGTATAACACTTCTAGGTGCCACGCAGAAAATGTAATATCTCGATATTATATTTCCAATTCTCTTACAATTTTAAATTTTAATTACAAATAGGCCCCTTTTGATGCATACCAAATAACAAAGAAAATGCACTAGGCCTATTACTTAGGCAGAAAATCAAAAACATATAGCGGTCACGGTAGTTATGGAACACTATGTATAGCCTATGCATTACGCATGGCGAAAAGGTTGAAAACTTCACATAAATTTTAAACTTTACATATTTTAAAGAAATGCATTATTATAAATGTGTTATAAGTTATTAGTTATTTCAGATTATTAGTAAGTAGTTACAATAATTGACAATCACATATTTTTTAATGTGTTGCTCACTAAGAAATGATGCTGCCCCGACATCCTCCAATTCCGCGCACATTAAAAAAATTAGAGGGAACGTTGATTGTATGTAAAAAGGATATTCAATTAATTGACTTTCTGCTATATTGCTCAACTTTTTAAGCCCTGAACCAAAGAGTTCATGGCTGTACATGTTTTGTGGACACTGCAGGGCTTATCTCCATACAGCAATGTTAAAGATAATATTATGTACATGGCATAGGATGTTTTGACTGTACATTTGTTACATAAATTTTACATTGCCAAATTAATTTATAAATGCCTTAATTGTAGCATAGCAATGCCAGCGGTTATAAATGCTATGTTTAATCTCAATCATGCTAGTCATAACTATCCTACTAGGTTATCAAAGACTAATTATTTATACAAGAAATCAGGATCTGCATTCTATAAATCCTATGTTAATAACGCATGCACTGATTGAAATTTAATCCCGCTAACAATATGAAATGCAGGATCGCTGTATTCATTCTTGAAGCAGTATATATGAGCTTTCCTTTTGATACTTGGTAAATAACTTATAACGATAGGCCTACAATTTTTATTTTCATTCAAAGATTTTAATTTTGAATGATATTTCTAGAATGCTGTCTTTAATTTGTACTTTTTTGGACGTTTGTTTCTTTAGTTTCTTTGTTTCGTTTACTAACGTGTGTAGTACTGTATACTTTTTACTTATCTGTATGATTGTTAGGTAATTAGCTAGATAAGGTGCAGTGTGCTTTTTCTGACGGCCTAATGTACATGTCATTGTATATAGACAAGATGAGTTCAATGTTAACGCGGCTTCTATAGCTATATTGGGGCGAGATTTGCTAGATCTCTGTGTTCGGAGCAATTTTTCGAAAATCGGTGAATCCTATCAAATTCACCATACGAAAATTAGTCAAAATAACTATTAACATCTCTTTCTAGTAACATCTCTAACTATCTATAACTATAACTATTAACATCTATTAACAACTACTTCATGGCTATCAAAATTTATCGCCGTTTTATGGTCTATTGTTGTTATTTTGAAATAAACATAGTTCTCTATCTCTCTCTCTCTCTCTCTCTGTATAAATTGTTTATTGTCATTAACATTTTAAAGCTCTTTATAGAAAACTCTGTTATAAATTATACAGGGTGTGCCAAAATAAAGTGGCCCCCAAATTTTTATTGGAATTTTGTCAAGACCATTCTGTCTATGTGCACCATTTTTGCAGGAAATATTAGCAGGCCAGTTCCACAACAAGTGTACTATTTGCGATTTTGTGGCAAATATAAAACCTTCTTACTTATAAAAACAAATAGTATAGTTATATTTGATGGGTACGGTCACAAAAACGCCGATAACTTGGCCATCTGCTGATGAAATTTGATGAAATTTGATGAAATGATGTGAAACTGGCCTGCTAATATTTTCTGCAAAAATGGTGCGCATAGATTGAATGGTCTCGACAAAATTAAAAAAACAATTTGGGGGCCACTTTTTTTACGCACCCTGTATATGTTACTATAATATTTGTTAGATGTGCATCTAGCCCTATTTTAGTATTATGAGATTTAGCAATGCATCTTTTTAGTAGATAATTGTCTACTATTTTTGAATTTTTATATATGTTCTGTGTATTACAGTTTACTTTGGAGGTTTTCATCTTAAATTAAATATAGTTTGTGAGTTGATGTCCTGCATTTAAATCTGAGGTTTTCAGATTAAATTGCAATGAATGAATAATTGATTAAGCTTATACAATAATCTATATATAATTGTATAATGTATTTTCAATTATTCATGCACCCACGTCCCTAAAATAACCTTTGGATGCCGAACAGGATATTGGATCCTCATTGGTTGATTTGATTGATTGATAGTATGTATATCTGTGTATGTGTGCAGAAAGCAGACAAGAAGGAGTCTGCCACGCCCATCACGACTCTCTCAGTTAACCTGGCTAGCTGTAAGTGTGAGCTAGACATCACAATAGTCGACAGGATCCACGCTCTACTTAAGCCAGCACCCTGGAAGCGCCCAGTAGGTTCCCACAGTACGGGTGCACTGGGTAACATGAGTGTGTACATGGATGCTCACCAATCCTTCAGATCAGCTCAGGTTTATACAGATTGTATTGTATTAGGTAATGCGCTTGTCCAATCCAAGTTAGACTACTGTAACTCTCTGCAAAAATGGTCTTCCTTGCACCTTTATTTACCGTCTTCAATATGTAAAAAAACGCTTTGGCTCAAGTTGTGTTCAATACTACAAAATTTCACTCTCATACAACCACTCTTCTGAAAAGTCTGCATTGGCTTCCTTTTACAGAGCGCATAATATTTGAGATAGTCTCTTCAACATCTAAGGCACTATACTTTCTTTATATGTTATCTAATAACATATTACCAACCTACACACAGCTTTCGTTCGATTGTGTTATGTCTTGAGTGCTGAGGTGAAGGTAATGATATTATTTGATAATTGGTTATATTTTGGATGCTAGGCAATAGTATGCTTATGCAGATAATATTATGTTCAGGTGAACCAGTCCTCTATATTTGCTCAGGCTGTATCTGATGACGTCAAACCTTCATCACTTCCTATAGATGTCAGTATCATCAGCAGTCGTCTCACCCTAGATATCAGGTTACACAACTCTCCTTTATCTCTTATAGTTTCGTAATTGTGTTAAGCTTTTGCTTGTATGTTGTTGTGATTAGTGTCTTCGAATATTCATTTGATAATACACCCGAGGAATGTAAAAATCAATTGCCATCTACTGATGTAAACAATCGATATCATCCAAGCGATATTAAATACTAGTAGCAAAAGCCTTTATAAGGCTCTCTACAGAACATTTCACTTCAGCAAGATTTTATTATTTCTAACCTTATGACGTAGCTCAGACAATATCCCACACAGTCAATAACCTGACAATATCCCACACAGTCAATAACCTGACAATATCCCACACAGTCAATAACCTGACAATGATCCACTCAGTCAGTGACCCAGAGTCAGCAGATTACAGTAATTAGCCTACAATTAACCAAAGTCCACAATACACGGATGGCTTCAATAAAAGTCTCTCTTGCAGGGCTACAATACATTACTGGTCGAGTTGTCCCAGAGATTGTTCCAGACACGTTATGGCATGACGAGACGGCAGTTTATAGAGATGATAAACTAGTAATGAAGATTTTTGGTCACTTCTCGCTAACACAAAAAGATATAGGCTGGCGCACATAAACACTCCAATTCTATAAATTTAGCCGCCTTGCACTACAAATCTTTCAGAAAGACTACCAGGTGGCCTTTGACCTTAAATATCATCGTTTCCCTGTTAACAAAAACACGCTAATCTTTTATGTGTAAAGTGGGTCATTCGTATAATTGCAATACAATACAATTACAATACAATTACAAAAGGTTTGTTTTCAATTAATTGGATTGATCAAGCACACCTTGCTGCAATATTTATTAAGACATTATATGGAGTATATAAATGCTATGTTGTAGGTTTCCTATAGTAGACCTGCGCACAGGTCAGGGGTTAGAGAAAGCTTGGTGGAAGAGAAATCTGTCACGGGAGATCTTGACCTTTGAACTCACGGATGCAGTCATTGAGACGAGCCTACGCTCTTCTACTGACCTCCAACAATTCTGTCTGACCTGTCAGTCCGGGCGTGGTGTGTGATGCATTACTGCTTGTCATATGTTGAATCGTTTTTAAACCAATAATTATTTATTTATTAATCATTATAAAATTTATTGTTATTACCGTATTTACTTTTTCCTAGTTGGATAGTCTAGTAGTTGCTCAAGGCTGATAAGTAGGAGGTGATGAATTCGAATCCCAGCCGGGTCCATCTCTGACAGTATCCTTAGATGCTGAGTTTCGCCTCTAATCAAACCTAATTATTTGTGTTATTAATGTTTGTCCTACTATATGATACTTTGTACCAATCAATCGTCAAGCTTTACCTTACTTTATATTTTGGTATTTTTTATATTTAAATTGCTATGATTGCTATTTAAAAAAAATTACTCACGATTTTTTTAGCTTGAAGCTTCTGCCGTATAAAGTGTTAAGTGAAGCAACAGTTACTATGATGTTATAACAGGGCTGTTTCTGTATGATATGTTTCAGGACTGTTTCTTTATGATGCATTTCAGTATTGTTTCTGTATGATGTTTCAGGACTTTTTCTGAAAGATGTGTTTCAGGACTGTTTCTGTATGAAGTGTTTTAGGACTGTTTATTTATGATGTATTCGAACTGTTTCTGTATGATATTGCAGGATTGTTTCTGTATGATGTGTTTCAGGACTGTTTCTGTATAATGTTTCGGGACTGTTTGTGTTTAATTTATTTAAGGACTGCTTCTGTATGATTATGTTTCAGGACTTTTCCTGTATGATATGTTTCAGGACTGTTTCTGTGTGATATATTTCAGGACTGTTTCTGTGTGATATGTTTCAGGACTGTTTCTGTATGATGTTGGACAACAAGCAATACCTTTCATACGATTCAACGACAGTAATACGGTGTCTCTCAAGGACGGGTCTGCTTTACCAAGGTGTGATTAATGCTGTAGAAAGAGTTTAATTGGAAATTCATTAAATTTATTACTGTAATGTAATCCTGGACGTGTGACGTCGTGCGTTCTAAATAGATTTGAAGATGAAAGATGCGATGTATCAGAAGGTGAGAGACAATAGATTGTGTGCGTTCTATGTGTATGAAATTAGACGATTAAGTATGAAATTAAAATGAAATCTTTTAGTTTTATAGTCAGACGCTGAAGGCTATAATTTGTTTAATATGTTGTCACATTATATATTGCACAGTTTTTTAATCTTTCTTTCTGTCGGACTCCCAGATGAAGGGCCCAAGGTACAAATGTTTTCTCACATATATAAGCCTACTATCTCTCTCATTACGAGAACACCCTCGACAATTGTGCTCGGATAAACATCCGGCCCTATTCATAACAGTGGCAATAACGATTGCTAACATGTGAAGGCAGAGATATAAAATACTTTCTCTATTTTATGTTTCAGACTGATGGTGAAGATATTTCCTAAGAAGGAGATCATATGGGATCAGCTAGATAACTCGTGCTTTCAGTCAGTCAACTACATGAGTGGATTGTGTGATCTTGGTAAATCTACTCCTGCTCCGTTCTCATCTCGTAAAGTCATGTACGAGTCACAGAAGGTTTGTAGTCAATCAAGTACCAGTTGTACACTAAGGCCTAGATATTGGTGGCATTATTATTTTTCTGTAGTCTCATCTGGGTTTGAACCCATGATTCAATCACCTTATGTTTGAACGCACCTCACTAACCACTAGACTACATATGCCACCGGCATATGTAGATGAAGTTACCAGAAGACTAGGATGAACTCAGAGAAACGTAGAGGATAGAACGTTTTATGTTCTATAAAAGTTCTGTGTTATAAATAGTATTCTATGCTATTAATATGTAGAATGTGGTATACATGTTCTATAGAATGTTCTATTTTCGATATTATGTTTTGTATGTCGATGAAAGTACCAGGATACCAAAGCGACACCGAGATATACTTAACTGAAGAATTGATGAAAGAATGTTCTATGTTCTATAGGATGTTCTATGTTCTATTGAATGTTCGATGTTCTGTATAATGATCTATGTTCTATATATGAAGTTTTTGTTCTATAATTTTCTGTGTGTAGATGAAGGTGCCAGGTGACCAGGGTGACAGCAACCAGAACTCAGAGATGCAAATGTTCGATATAATGTTAATGTTCTGTATACGTAATATATATGTATGATGTTCTATGTTCTATACAATGTTCTGTTTGTAGATGAAAGTGCCAGGTGACCAAGGTGACAGTGAGCAGACCTCAGAGAGGCGAGGAGGAGATAACGAAGACTTCCAGGAGCTCAAGATGCCTGGAGACCGTAGAGAGATGAGTGAGTTTGAGGAGAGTTCCCGCAGTAACACTCTCCTACTCATTGACATCAATCTGCCTGACGTGGCTGTGCTCATACCTGATAAATCTTTCACAGAGCTGCTGTACAACAGACTGCTGAATGACCTCGTGTTGTGGGAGCCTGCAGCCCCCGCCACGTTCAACCCCTACCAGCCCCAATCCTTCAAACCCTCGCGAGACTTTTCACTCAGCTCAGCTGACGTGTGGAGCCCTGACCTCGTGACTCAGTTAACTCATCAGTTTAATCAACCCGCTGATCTCTACTCCTTCTGCAAGTCAAACTATAGTCAAGGTAAGTTTCTTCTTTTTTTGCTTTTTTTTGTATGTTTATACGTTAGTTTATACATTTATAAGTTCTACATTTAGATGTGTCAGTTTTGCTTGATGTTCTATGATGGTTAATAGATGTAAGACCCTTGAACAAGGTTGCTGCTTTAAACTGTCGACAAGAATATAAAGAAGAAGCTTAGTTCCTGTATGTACAGATGTTTCCTAGTCAGACACTGACGATGTTGTCACTTTGCATTGCTTTAGGTTTTTCAGAGTCAGACACTGATGACGATTAATTGAGCATGTTCCTGTATTAAAAGGTGTTGCAGAGTCTGACACTGACGACGTTTTTTTGAGCATGTTCCTGCATTGACAGGTGTTTCAGAGTCTGACACTGACGATGTTTTATTGAGCATGTTTCTGCATTGACAGGTGTTTCAGAGTCTGACACTGACGATGTTGTCGCATTTTTACAGGTGTTTCAGAGTCTGACACTGACGACGACTATATGAACGAGTCGATGACGTGTGGGCTGGATGGCGGCAGGTCAGCCCATCATGATCAGAACAGATCACGCTTCCATAGGCAGCAGAGACAACAGAGCAAGATGTGCATAGAGCTCCACATCTCTCAGGGCTTTCTAGACGCTGCTCTACCGCTCAACGTTTGTGAACATATTTCTTGTACTTTTGTTTCACTAAGGGTCTATATCTGAACTCCATGTCTATGGTGGTTGCTAGGCAACGGTGGCAATTCACAGATGAAGTAAACAATTTTATAATGGGAAATATATAATATGAATTCACAACTGTTAGTTTGTATGATAATCTATTTATTCATTGAATTACTATATCATATGATATTGTTCTACAATGTTAATTGTTGTGCTAATTTATATTTACTGTTTTTATTAATCTAGACATATACAAGTGGTGTATCTGATTATACATCTCTTTGTGACGTCCCTGACATCGCCTTTGAGTGCCGAACTGGACATTAAATCCTCATTGATTATTGTTGTGTAGGAGGAGACAGACGCAGAGACGAGTGAGAGAGGAGAGTTTGTGATGAGCCTAGACAACCTCAAGTTGTTTGTGTCTAGTGGACACAATGGAGATCCTGAGATACATCAGATGTGCCTCAGGATTGACTTAGCTACTCTCTATCACTCTGGTCAGTTGATAATACAATTTAGAG
>JAQFZF010003485.1:0-11323 GCA_034695365.1 Enchytraeus norvegicus
AAAAGCTGGACATAATAATTAGTGGGCTGAATTCCCATTCTCAGTATTTCTTAACCCGGGCAGCATGTGTGTAGATCAACAATGCAGATCAATATAATATGTTCAACTGTTCGCAGTATTCAGTGCTCAGTAAATGGTTAACTGGAATAATTGTCTGTGTGCTGTTTTTGGGTCACCCCTGTAACAGTTGTCTGCAATGTTTAGACTTAAGCTTACTGCTCACTAAATTTCCCTCCTCGGTATTTCTTCCCCTCTCAGTATTTCTTAACCCGGGAAACGCCGGGGGGCACCCAGCTAGTATATAATATATTGGCCATGCTGGATCCTGTAAGATTGAGAAAAGACCAACTGAAAGCTGCACATGTTTCGTAACTAATGCAATGAGATGCTAACTAATGCAAACGCTGAGAAAGGCAATGGAAAATCACCACAGATGCCATAATATTCTTTGAATTAAGGCATAATTTATGTGTGGTAAAGGCAAAGCCTTTTTAAAGTGTGAAGCCTTTGTGGGTTGACCCATTAGGTTGATCATTGGTGTGCTCATTACTGAGCGTGACAAGATAGTTGACTGTAATGTATGAATTTTTGCCTTGGACCTGCCATCTTGGAAGAGCTCTGGATTGATTGAAATAATAATGAAATGATTCAACAACAACTGTATTTGCAAAGTATAGAAGTCACTGTGACAGTTTTCAGATAATTGACTATATATTAGAGATCTAAATAATTAAATACAATTTTCTGAATTCAAATAGATATTTTATGGCACTGTAAACAAATATCAATTGTGTCGTTGTTTCAAAATTAATTTCCTTTCGTATAAAGGATCAATTAGTAACTTATATGATGTGGCTATAAACATATAAATCCACTATTGGAATAGTGTTACATCTATTCTTTTCTCAAGAAAGATTGAACCAGACCATTGTCTACCGAAATCAACTACACTATCAACTAAGCCATCCACCTAGAAGTCCTAGGACAAAACACTGAGGTAACCAATAATGGCAACATGCTCTCTCTTACCAGATCTGAAATTAATAGATGCTACAGTTAACTGACGTTACTGACCTTAATATTGTTGAATCCACAACTGCCAGAGCTGACACAGTCTTGTATGCAGCTGGATGACCCTAGTCACAAACAACACAATCTACACTGCACACAATGAAGATAATTGAATTTAAAATAGGGTTATATTAATATTTAATTACTGGTACAAAATAATTGCTATTACAAATATCATGAAAATAAGCATTAATTGAACTCAACATTTAACTAAATTGTCCACAAAACTTCGATAACATTCATCAACTGAAAGCATTCTCATACAACTTTCCAGCTTCACATACAAAGTACATACAGTGTGATATCATAAAAATACAAAGTACATACAGTGAGGACATCCATGATACTCAGCAGGCTGTGAATGCTCTCACCACTGTTGACTTCCTTCACCAGACATTCCTTGCCATCCTACACACAATACAACTAGTTTAACAGCTCATGAAATGGGCGTGGCATGTAGGCTGAGTGCCATCCTACAGGGCACGCCCATAATGTAGAGATTAAGTTATGGCCTATAATATAACGTACTGATTATTTCACAGGTGCCACTATGTAAATGCGCCTACATTGATAACAAGCGTTGCAATAGTCATTTTGATTGGCGTGCAGGGTGCTAGAAAAAATGACTTTTAATATATAAAGATAATTATAGTAATTTGAATAAACTTGCAGAAGACGATTAGTCGATCACACATGTTTACAGAAATCATGTAATGAAAAATCATACATGTTGATCATTTGTGCTTTAGCAGAACACATTAACGATAGAGGCGCCTGAAAAGTCTAGACGTTGTTTTTTTTAAAATAGGCATGCTGCGTGTTTGAATCTTATATCAATTTAATCAGCACGTAGTTGTATATCAGCAAAAATGCATAATAATTATTTATTAATTTTGCGACCAGTGGAAAAATATTATATTGACGATTGAGGTGCCTTATAGGTCTACACGCTTTCCATTTTTTAATAAAAACTCTGCATGTATTAATCTTACATCATTTTAATTAGCACACAGCATTGAATCAGAACAAAATTTATAATTTATTAATTTTGCAACCAGTGAAAAAATATTATATTGACGATTGAGGTGCCTGATAGGTCTACTGGTTTTTTATTTTTACTAAAAACTAGGCATGCTGCATGTATGAGTTGTATATAATTTTAATCAACACACAGTGTTGTATCAGAAAAAATGTATAATTGATTAATTTTGCCACCAGAGGAAAAATATTACATTGACGATGGAGGTGCCTGATAGGTCTAGAAGTATTTTTAGTTTTCATAAAAACTTGCATGCTGCATGTATGTGTTGTATATAATTTTATTCAGCACAGAGTGTTGTATCAGAAAAAATGTATAATTGATTAATTTTGCCACAAGTGAAAAAATATTATATTGACGATGGAGGTGCCTGATAGGTCTACTGGTTTTTTATTTTTGATAGAAACTTGCTTGTATGTGTTGTATATAATTTTAATCAGCACACAATGGTGTATCAGAAAAAATGCATAATTGACTAATTTTACGACCAGTGGAAAAATTTTATATTGACGATAGAGGTGCCTGATAGGTCTAGAGGTTCCTTACTTTTTTATAAAAACTAGGCATGCTGCATGTATGAATCGTATATCATTTTAAACAGAATACAGCGGTGTATCAGAAATAATGCATAATTGATTAATTTTGCGACCATTGGAAAAAAATTATATTGACGAGGTTCCTGATAGGTCTCTACACGTTTTTATGTTTTAATAAAAACTAGGCATGCTGCATGTTTGAATCTTATATCATTTTAATCAGCACAGTGGCGTGCCAATAAAAAAGTATAATTGAATAATTTGGCCACCAGTGGAAAAATATTATATTGATGATGGAGGTGCCTGATAGGTCTAGAGGTTTTTTATTTTGTATAAAAACTTGCATGCTGCATGTGTATGTTGCATGTAATTTAAATTGACACACAGAGGTGTATCAGAAAAATGCATAATTGATTAATTTTGTGACCAGTGGAAAAATATTATTTTAAAAGATAGAATTAAATATTAGTACGAAGATTCATTAAATGTTATAATTCAATTGTAATTTGCACTAACTGTCATAATAATTTAAATTGCGACATCTAAAGAGGAAAGACATACAAATTACGAATTTCGACTAGAAATGATTCAATTTATGAATTATATTAATGTTAAATTGATTAAATATAATTTCTGGAACTTATGTTTATCAGTAAACTAGCTGCCGTTACCGGTTCAGTTATAAAGACGTGCACTCTGCCCTCTTTCACGACGTATATGCTGTCATCTGGATCTCCAATCTTGAACAGGTAACCGTTCGCTGGAATAAATCTCGACTCCATGAATCGACACAGCTCAAGAAATATCGGCTTCTCGAAATGACCCAGTACTCTGAAGTAACAAACACACAACTAAAATCAATCAATCAATAATCAATACATTTAAAAGTGTATATCAATAAAACACTCAGAGCAGCTGAAGCTGAATACAAAGTAACAGGTCACAAAATTCTAAAACAATCCTAATACGGTTTACTTTGAATTATGATAGACCTCCTTGATTGTATGTAGATATATAGGCAGTATTAGGATCTTAAGATAGATGAATGGAAAATCACTTAATTCTTCCATCAAGCAAGGCATTACATTTATATAATCTGCATTTTAATATTTTTATTTGTAATATTCCATACAGCAATATAAACTTATCTATGCAGCATAGAAGAGAATACTAACCTGACATTCCTTAGCATATACATGAGCTCAGCAGGCAGTCGATGCTCATAATCTAGCTCCGGCCAGTCGACCTCTAGGAAGAACGGCGGAGGTTCTCGTACCTTCAGCTGAGGCTGCTGCTCCTTCTTGAATCTCAGCAGTCTGACATCAATATCATCAAATATTATCAGATATGCGCTATTGCACATCAGTTATAACCTCTATCAACCAGCTATGAATATCAGATATAACCAGCTATGCACGTCAATAGTACTAGATACAATATATGAAATATGCAGTATATTGAAGAACACTGCACATTTTTTCGTAGGAGGCGACCAACGTAGATGCTGCATTGAAGAACAGAGTGATCGGGACCATGGCATCTGTCTAGACTGATTGGTCGCTCAAATTCCAGACTAGCAGAGGCCCTGCCACATCTTTCTGGTCTATAGCAGGCTAGACTACATTATCAGATATGAAATATGCACTAGCTTACTATATTCAGAATAAGTAAGTTCTTCAACTATTAAGTAAGTTGCTTAACTAATAATTTAATTAAAATGTCTTGTACATAATAATATATTTTTATTTTTATAGAACTGTTGTAGTACTACAACAGCTCCATAAAAGTAAAAAATATATTATTAAGTACAAGACATTAATAATAAAATATCAGTTAAACAAAGATCAGCATGATTATCGGTAAATCTATGAGAAATGATTTGCTTTATTAGTATGTTAAATCTTTAGTGTTTCTTCTCAAAAAGAGTAGTAACCACTTTATTAATTAAAGATTGAAGCAGCAGATGTTCAATGGAAAATCATGTCTATGTCACAAGTTTATCAGATAGACAAAGATAACCAAAGTAATAATTCAGTAGTCCCTCATAGTTAAGAATATTTACAATTATTCATTCCATTGTTTATTGTTCAATGGGCCAACATCACATTTAGCTCATCATCTTTTGGCATTTAGATAAGCTTTTTGAGTGAATGAATTCATGATTCAAATATTACCAAAGGAATCTCTGTCATCATTACTAAATGATTAAATGGACATTTAACATTAACTATTGACATGGAGTTGATCTCTAGGATAGATAGAATATATCACTGACTTTCTGGCGATGCCCATCACAAGTTTCTTCTTACGACTCTCCCGCTCTCGCCCTCTCCTTCCACTTCCTGTTGAATTTGTGCCGTTCTTTGCAAAACTTTTCACCTGTTAAATGAACAATAAACAATGTAAAGTTCAGTAGTTTCGGTGAATGATTAATAGATTGGAATATCTGTTAATTTCTCATAATGACATACACAATTTGTTATACAAATTTGAGAGAAGCATATTTCACTATATTGATAATAAATTTAAAGTACTAAATATTCTGTGGTTTCATATGACGCATATATTCGTTTGTTTACATAAATCCAGCATTTCCATTGGCTTAAACTGCAAATTGTAATAAAAATCATATAATTATTCACATCCGGTTGCAATGTGCATATTCGAAGTCTCAGTATAATGTACAACAATTCTATGATATTTGTTTCATTCTGAGACGTGTAATTTATAAATTAATGTTTGATGAAAAATATTTTAAAATGATAGGCTAAGTATGGGAGGTTTTTTCAGTCTTATACAAGTATGGCCGCCGGCTCTCTCATTGGCTGAGAGCTAGCTTGGCGAGTAAACAGTCCAGGCCGTGCAACCACACTATTGTAACGCTTACACATTTACTATGTGCGTTATTTTACTCAGGCTATTTATACCTTGACTCTATGCCTTCAGACGAAAACTTTGAAGGACAATCTTAAAATTTGTGCACTTTTGCAGGGGCGTCTATCCCTATACCCTCATGGCACAGCCTGCGCCATGGAAGAAATTGGGGGGAGAGTGGAAAATACTAGTGATTTTCTGAAATTGGGAGGTGGGGTATAGTGGAAAAATCACGTATTCCTTTACTCATAAAGAACTGAAAATGCAGTTTAGAAATAATGTACAGTTCTACAGTAGTAACTGTACAGTGGAAGATCTAGAAAATGAGAACAAAATTTGGTGTGAAGAGACAAGAATAATTTTTTGCTCGCTTCACTCGCTTTATTGAAGATATTGCGCGCCAAGTGAGTGACATATTCTTGGGGGTCGCTTTACTCTTGGTGTCAACAAAAGACTTTTTTTGGGGGGGTGGGACCTTGCGCCATAAAGTCACCTGAATTTTGGGTGTGATAGACGCCACTGCACTTACGTAAGCATATTTTTGCTGTTCCAGTATATTGATGAACAAAATATTACAAGTTGGTTTCATTGCATAATATTTACGTCTGTTTTCTTGTGTGTAGGTATGCAATATCATGCATATAGCCACTCTGTAATTTCTGCAAGTATCATTCTCGGGAGTTTCTCACATTCTGAAGCTGATTGTCATTGAAACATGGCTTTGCTCATTCAAAGATGTTCAATAGTCATGAGAGGGATGTGCAACAGACGTGCAGCAGGAATTCAATCCTACTGTAGAACTATCAATTCGAGCAGAATTTCAAATATGTTTCTTGCAAGGAGCGCTACACAAATGAAGCAGGACTGTAAAACAAATATATTTAATCAAATGCTGATTCGTAAAGTTTCTGGCGAAGTTGGTGTAGATATAGACACTTCAGTGACGTCGAGTGTGTCAAATAGATCAAAATCTGTTGATGGATTGATTGATTCATTAGAAGAAAGTGTGATTAGTCAGTTTACACCTGAACAGCTGTTGTTTACACTAAAGAATTTAATGCATTTACACTATCAGCATTTACATGGACAAATACCTTGGCTACAGTCAAATCTGCACATAGCATATATCCAACTGTTTCTTAGAAACTCTGTAAGTGAGATGGCAAGCGATCTTCTTAGGCATAAGAGCTTTATTTTGTTGTGGAATTCACTTTTGGTTGAGAGTGAACAGTTAACAGATGCACAGCTGGCCGATTGCGTGGTAATTGGGCTGTACTTGGGTGTCGAACAGGATAGCAAAACATTTCACAAGATATTAATTCTGCTTCGTGAACGAGCGAGAGAATTTGATACGGAAGCGTTAGTGATTTCTAGTAACGTTATCAAAGCACTTCCAGGTTTTGATTTCTTTCTAATTAGACAAATCGTTAATCGTTTTTGTGAGATTATCAACACACGTGATCCAAAAACAATTTCTGTCGATGAAGGCTCTGATATTATAAATACTGCTAGCAATGTATTGAAATTTCTGTCATCTGAAGCAGTAAATAAATTATACAGTTGGCTGCTGCAGTATTTTGAACGTGACGATATCACAGTCGATGCTGATCTTTTTGGAGCATTTTTGCGGCTAAGTAAAAATGTCATGAAGGAGGATACTTTCATCATTGAACCATTTAAAGAAATAATACTGAAAACGTGTAGAAAAGTACTTCCCGATGCTAATACTGGACAAATTGCTGAGATTTGTGGCTGTTTGAAAAGGTGTCGATTATATGAACCTGAAATAGTTGAACTAGCCGAGACAAGAGCCCTCGAGCTATTAGGACAAGATTTAAAACTATGTGATATTTCCAATATCATGTATGCACTAAGTAAATCAACATCTAAAATTATATCAATGCGCTTTCAGGGAGCGCTCCACTCTCGTCTTGCCAGAGATCCAGAGATTGATATCGTTGTTTTATCGAACATTGCCGACGTTCTCATACACATTAACGATGTCAGTCGAGACGTTATCGCCTTGGTGCAGCGACGAATTTCTAATCATTCGAGCGATATAATATCTCACGTCACCCGATTCAACAGGATAATGAGGCTGCTTATCCAGAAGAGGTTTATCGATCAGGAAGATGAAATGAGATTTGTGACTTCTTTGTTAAGTCATTTGGATGAATTAAGTGTAAGAGTGCAAAATATTCCTGTTGTAGTACAGTTTCTACTCACTTCTTCATCGTATAATCAGTCGAAGTCTGGAGGATTGCCGGCAGAATTGGTGCGACTGTTAACTTGTGTAATGCCTGAGCTGCGCGAGCACGAGCTCACCCGTCTCATTCTGGCTGCTAATTCTGTGAGGCCGTACGATTCCATACTAAGACATCAGCTGTCACAAATACTCGGCAGTGCACAGGTGAGAATCAATCAATCAGTGCACAGACCTGTGTGATTCAATCAATCTATCAATCAGTGTGAATAAGAAAGTGAATATCTTTAGTTCATTCGGAAGCAGTTTCAGCCAAAACTATATTGAGGGGGGGGGGTGAAGTCCTATAATCTTGGAATATCTGGGAGAGCCAAGTCCTGTTCACGAATGATAATCATGAAAAATGTGAGGGGACAAGTTGAAATCGGGGGACCCAGCCAGCCTGGACCTAGAACTGCCACTGAATTCCTCCCAAACGTTTTACCAAAAATCTGTATAAATTTATACTATCTTGCATTTTTGGTACATTTTAGTATTGCTGGTCTCAACTTTGGATGATGCAACGAATGATAGATTCATGTAAAGACACGTGTCTTAAGCTAGTAAATTAAATCTAGCAATGTACATATATAGAATCTAGATATGAATGCATCAATAGTACTTCTTTTGTGAGCCAATCTCTTTGAGTTGATTCCATCATGGTACATATATACTACATTAAAAAAGACCATGCCTATGAATGAACAAATATAACTAGTGTCTCTTAGCAAGTGATACGTCACCTGAATTAGACGCACAATACAATTTGCACTATGGTTTGATATCCGTTTCATCGTCTGACAACGATACCAGGGACGTATCCAACAGCTGAAGCAATGCTAACTGGTCCACTCAAACGTTGAAAAACGCTAGCTTGTGTTGAAAGAGAACAGGGGTCAACACTGATCAAACTGTCAAACTAGGTGCATGTCTATATATCAATTAATCGAAAAGTAATAATATACTAACACTCTAATTATGGTTACTGGTATCTCCAATAAGCAAGAGCAATTGCCTATTAGTAAATTAAATTTTAAACCAATTGGCAGACAAGAATAATATTCAATCCTTGTTGTATTCATATAAATTTCTATGTACACTACACATAAATATACAATTTTAATAATTACAGATGTGTATGAATAATTTACGATTAATGACTTGATGATTGACCTTATACAATATTTGATTGCATAAGAATCTGATCAAGAATCTATAGTTTACTAATCGCAGGTGAATCTGATTAAAAAGCTGGATCGTATTGACTCGCTACAACGGTTACTTCAACTTATGTACGGTCTAATTGTAAACAATCGACAGCGTGATCCTACGCTTTGTGATCTTCTCTTTCAAGCTTTTCCGCAATTCATCGGTGAAATGAATAAATCACATCTCAAACGAGTCATCGAGGTTTTCAGTTCAGGACCTTATCATCTGCCGCTGATTTATGAACAACTCGCAGACTTTCTCATTCACAATCAATCCGATGTCAATGATTTTTGGCAGATGAAGATTTTTGAGATATTTGCGGTTGTTGGGCACGTGCCTAGGAATTCTCAGGCCCTGATGGAAGTTTCTAATGGACTGTACAAGAGATTACACGATAGACGGGAGTTGAGCATCGCTTTACATCTTCTTGTTAATCTATCCACCATTCAAATATATCCGGATAATATCCTCTCCAAGCTATTTACGTTGGAGGAAATTCAAGATATAGAGGCATATTCAAAAGGTTAGTAGTTTGGGTTGGGAATATATGTAATATACGTTTATTATCATCAATCTGACAATCGCAGATTATTACAACTAACATTCAACAACATCAAACACTGTAAACATAAAATAGATAAAATATTAACATGAGCCTAGAATAAAATAAACTAAAATTGAAATGTTCTAACACTGACCCTATTTTGAAAGTCCATGCTTATAAAACTATAATTATTATCATTCTAGATTCATTTGATAATAATATTTGATAATTCATTGAATATAATAATGTGATGAAACGAGCTGGAGATAAGATCATAGATATGCTAGCAGTTTTGTAATTACATTATAATAGTAGACCTATATGGGGCAGCAGTTAATTATTGCTACAGTACCTTATTAGAATAGTAATCTGTTATCTAATTAATTAAATAAGACTATCTACGAGCATCATCCAGGTCATTAAAAATTTGTTATCATAAAGAGAGAATCGCTTAGTAAAATGATACAGAGTTATGTGAAATTATCTGAACAAAGAGTGCGTGGAGGTGATGGGTGTGTTGTTTGGTTAGTTTTGTGTTTATTGTCTAGTAGGAAAGGAGATTTATCTGTTCTGATTTACGCTTTAGGCTTCAAACGTGAGTTTGGAATGTCCTGATATCATTTTGAATGATTGATATCATCATCAGATGATGAAATGGGCATAGAATCCATATTGTAATGTACGGTACTGTATATAACACTGCCATCTAAATGTGTAGGGAAGGAGAAGCATAGAGAGAGCATAGAGAGAGATATGATGGTACTGAATAGGGCCGTTGTACTAGAGTGCCCTCAGCTAGATGTCCCTTGGTTTCACGAAGATTACTGTCTCTCTCATATTGCTCATGGTTTGTATCAAAAGTCATTGCTTTAAATAGATACTGCACGTGTTCATTAGAGGCGACTAAAGCGGCTATGGGGGGGGGGAGGGGAGTGAGAGAACTCTCTTCATTTCAGAAATCAATCAGACAGTACAAAATCAAAGTGCAGCTGACAACGTGCATGCACACACAAACACACAGAACAAACACAAAAACAATCGGAGAGAAGGACGTCAGGGATGATACACTGCATCCTATCTAGCTGACCACCTGCACATTGCATTAATTGTGTTAAACGTCCAAGTCAGCTTATTTAAACATTTTAAGAGAACAACCGTACAGACAAAGAGAACAACCGTACAGACAAAGAGAACAACCGTACAGACAAAGAGAACAACCGTACAGACAAAGAGATCAACCGTATCAGTCCTACATTTGGAGATACTTAATACTGACAAATTAGATATTTATTTATGTACTATAAATCACGAGTTTTAACCCAATATTATTAAAACAAACTTATCACCAGGACAGAGCTTACAATGTGAACTACTGAGATAATATTCATATAGATCAGAGAATGATTTCCATGATTGTGGGTTACGAATAGTTATAGGTATTTTATTCCACTCTTAACAGCATTTAGGTGTTCTGACAAACTCATGTGAGAACACCTGAAATATACTCATCCGATAGTGGTTATACAGTTAACTTACTTATTTAAATGTATTGCTTCACATGGTTATGTGCCTGATAGATTTGGTGAGGGTATTATTGTTCCGATTATTAAAGACAAATCTGGTAACCAAAATGATGTAAATAATTATAGAGGCATTACTTTGACATCGGTAATTTTTAAACTCTTTGAATTAATAATTCTTGAAATATGTGAAGAGTATTTCGTTACACATGAATTGCAATTTGGGTTTAAGAAAAATTCTGGTTGCAACCATGCTATATTTGTTATGACAGAAGTGATAAAATACTA
>JAQFZF010003486.1:0-11322 GCA_034695365.1 Enchytraeus norvegicus
GTTTGGAAGAGGGACAACGGTGACAGAGGGAATGCAAAGATTTAAGCCTCTATGGTTATAATGTTTTTGTCGAAGTGTCATTGAGGTGTTTTGCTATTGACTTAGAAGAATATAATATATTATATTTCAGAACGTTTGAATTGCTGTGGTTGGAAGTGGCGAAGAATCTTGCAACATACAAGTCCTACCCTCGCCTTATCGGAGGTTTGAAAAGCATATTATCAATCAATCACTCAATGAGGATTTGACGTCCGGTTTCTCATCCGAAGGAGGTGTCAGGGACGTCCCCCCAAGCGGAATGTACAAATACAAAAAAATACATAACCAGAACATTCCTGCAAATGCACAAACCGAAAAGATCTACCTTAAAAACCTTAGATCTAAAGATCTAAGAAAATTGAAGCGTGATCTAAGACAGTGTAAGTCCGTTATCATCTCTATTTTAAAAAAATCAATCAATTTAGTGCTCGGCCAAATGGCAGGTCCAAGGCACAAATTCATACACAGTCTACATTCTCGCTCATCAATGAGCACACCATTGATCAATCCAACAAATCAGTCTCGTCACAAAGGCTTTGCCCTACCAAACATAAAATGAGGCCTCAGTTCAAGGAAAGTTATGAAATCTGAGGTGGTTTCCATGGCCTTCCTCAGTGATTGCATTAGTCGGATTCTACAAAACATGGGCAGCTTTCGGTTGGTCTTAATCAGTTTGCAACATTTGTTCTTTGTAAAAATCTGCAAATTTCATAAGGGAAGTTACGGGAAAATATTTGAACAAATATATTTTATATTGATGTATTTATAAATATTGACTAAATGAATTTTTATTTGTAACAACACCTCAGACAAGACAATATGTTGTAAAGTAGCTATATCTATCCCTGTGGCTGTGCAGGTAAGTCAACGTCTTGATTAACTGAACTGTAAACTGTGAACCTTGATTGATTGGTAGAATTTTTTATTGCCTCGGGTGAAAACAGTCGTGTGGGTTTTATAAAAACGATTCATTAAGAATAGAATTGAATCGTGGCCCGGCTACTCGAGATCGACTACATTGAAAGAGCCGCGAATTGATAGATTGATTGATTGGTTGATTGATTGATAGAATGTGGAGGAAAGAACTTTCACCTGGTTCACCCGTCTTTCTCCGACACCAAGCACATAGTTAACTGCACTATACGCTCAGCCTTTGAGTATCAGGGTCAGAAGTGTTCAGCATGTTCACGTATGTACGTGCCAGAGTCTCGCTGGCCGGCTATACGTGACGGGCTGGTGGAACAGACCGCACGGCTAAAGGTCGGCTCACCGCTAGAGTTTGACACCTTCATGACAGCGGTTATCGACGCCAAGGTAAAGGCGATTTCTTTTAATGAAAATTAAACAAACAGATAAAACTATCAGAGTAACTTTTAATCAATCGTATTCACTTTTGTTAATAATGAAATAATGAATTGTTACACATTCATTCCAATAGCTTTTGAGACTCTGCGCCCCGTCAACATTGTAACTTGTAAGCAATCGTATTCACTTTTGCTAATAATGATAGTGATTTATTTGTTATAATTATAAACTATTTGTATAATAATTATAATTAATCCTAGCTGCTGATTTAATTTTAATCCTAGCAATCCTAGTAAATCAATTCATAAATGGCGGCTTTGTATTTATTTATATTACTATCTAAGCTGACATCACACCATTATATTCCAGTTAAGCTATACAATATTGTATCATTGAGACCTCAATTTATTGATATATCCACTTATATTGGCTGATGTGTTATTATGTTGACAGTCGTTCAAAAGCATCAAGAGTTACATTGACTTTGCTAAGACCTCAAAAGATCTCAAGATACTAGCTGGAGGTACAACTGATGACAGGTAAAATAACTGATACCTCTTTGATATGTACATGTATTAACTTAAATGGTAAATGAGCTGCTTGGATAGGTCAAGTCCTTTTTTATCCGTATATATTCACAAATGACATAAGCATATGCTTGTTTCCTAAAGTTCTTAGTTGCTGATTTTTCTTAGTGGCGCATTTTTACCACTCCATGATTACCTTTGCCTTTAAATAGCACTCTTAAGTAGCCAGCTTAGAAACACTTCCAGAAACCCTTTGGTTTCTTTCTTGTTGACTGACCTGGCCTTCGAACCTGGGTCACTTGCTTCTCTGGTGAACACTCTACCGATATCACTAACTTGAAACGAAAAGCTAGCGATAGAGAGTTATGGAGGAATTGGACTTCTGGGACCTGCCGTTTGGCAGAGCCCTAGAGAGATAAGTGAACATAATTGGCTTAGCTATTAGAGTAATATTATGATATCATATTGTATTCTATCTGTCTAGGGCTCTGCCAAGTGGCAGGTCCTGGGAGTCCAATTCCTTCATAACTCTCTATCGCTAGCTTTTTGTTTCATGGCATCATATGTTCTACATTCTTTCAAATCATCTAACATTCCAATACAGCTTCGTCCTCGTCCTTTTCTTCCATCAAACTTTCCTTCTATAATCTCCTTCATCATACCTTCACCACGCAAGACATGGCCAATCCAGTTCTTCTTTCTTCTCAATATCATTTCGATTAACACGCACGTTTCACTAACCTTATCTAGTACTTCTTCATTTAGGAAATATGAAGTTCCATATATTATTATCATATATTATGCTTCATATTATTTTTAATTCGCTTATTTGTCTCGGCATGTTGTTGGTATTTGTCTATATCTACCACATTTTAATATTTATATTATTGTTACTGGCAATGATATAGCAGTATCATGACCGAGACCGGTCTCTGAAACCCGTCTTTGTCTTGAAAAACATGTTATGAAAAACATGTTTACATGTTATACATGTTTACATTTTTACTGAGTATTATTTCCATATGACAACGTCATAACGCCACCTTTATTTGTAATCAGAATAAATTTTAAATAGCATTCTGTCCTGATTGATATGGATGTAAAGTTCTTTCTAGATTATCCTCATCATTTTGCTGGCGCTGTTTTAAAGAAGAATGATAATTATTAATACTGATGCTAAATGTCTCTTTGATATTACCACAGTGTTGGATACTACATACAGCCCACGATCATTGAAACAAAGGATCCACAGAACAAGCTGATGAAAGAGGTGTGAAACTGAGATCAGTATGATATTGAAATAATGATATAATGAATAGAAAACAAACTGTGGTAATGATGAAATATGATAAACATGATAAAAGAAATGCTAACAGTACAAAATCAGCAACTAAGCAACTAGCATGTGCTCTTGACGTGTGAAATTATACGGAAAATATTGTATTACCAGATTGTGTCTAATGATAATGCTATGATTGTGAACTTAGAAAAAGATTCTGTGATTCTGTCCATATTTGCTAAATAAAGTTTGAATTTTACAATTTAAATTAATTTTATTAAAAGAAAGAAATGCAACCTTATTTAGGCCTTGCGATGGCAAAGTAAAATTAAATCTTAGAATAATGTGTACATAATAATAATAGATTATTTATTACAATACAATCACTTTAATGGGTTAGAAAGCAACCTGCTTGTCTAGACCCATGTCCAACACGACTAAGCAATGTCTAACAACTAGTTACAGGTATACATTATACAAGTCTACCGTCAATAAAATCTAACATTTACTTAAGCTGATTGATTGATTGATTGATTGATTTTGCAGGAGATATTTGGACCGATCCTAACAGTGTACGTGTACAAGGATAACGACTATAAGGACATACTGAGACTGATTGATACGACCACAGAGTACGCTTTGACTGGAGCTGTGTTTGCTGAAGATCAGTAAGTCTTTTGTTTAACTGTTCTCTCTTATTACAACATACTCTCAGTTTATTTTAAACCAAGTTATATGTCACACAGTTCCATGACATATGACTGTTTAGTTTGTGTGTCATATTTTCTTGGAAATAGTTTTGTTTTCGGAGGTGGGTCACCGTATCCTTCCTCGATGATGTTAGTCGACTTTAACGAAACACGTGCAACTTTCGGTTGGTCTATTCTCAAGTTTTCCGGAGCCAACATGGCCAACTTGATTTATATAAAAATCAAATAACAATTTGACGTTTGGTTGATTATCTTATGACGATGTCAGGGACGTTCCAGACAACTTATGCCACACCAGCTAATCCACCCAAACTTGCATAAATAAGGAAAGCACAAAAATGGTATAATTGTGTTTAAGTTAGCATATATAAAAGCTGCTGACTGATTGATTTAAATTGTTTTAGCAAATTATAGCAAAACTTATTAGGGGCCATCGAATAGCTATTAGGGTCCCGAGGACCTCTATTAGGGTCCCGAGGGGATAGAGACGAGAATATTGGATTTACAATGATGTTTTCTTGTCTACGGGTCCCCTCATATAGGATCTACAGGGCTACTACTGGAGCTGGAAGACAAAGGATTTCCTCTACAAAGAGTCTCAGTGAATGGATGAACGTAGGAGAAGTAGAATGATCAGAAGCATGACAGATAGAGAGAAGTGGAACACCATGACCATCAACGCTGGAAACCGGCAGGATACCTGAAAGAAGAAGAAGAAAGAAGAATGGAGCTGGTGGTGAATGAGTCTCATGTTTTTAGCACTGAGAGTATTCAGGCGGATCAAATGTATAGCACTGTATGTCTTAGTTATCCTTCATGATCTGTAATTTATTTATTCCGATAGGTAGGTAGGATGATATCTAAATATAAAAATGATTGAACAGGGATCTGTATTAACAAATGGCTGAGACATTTGATAAAGTTAGCACTATAGACGCTTAATCGCTCCTAATTCAACATTTATGTTTTAATAACAATTTAATTTATGTTATATTTCATGCTGATTGATTGATTGATTGATTGATATGACAGGAAGATAATCAAGGAGTCTACGGAAGCACTAAGGTTCAGCACTGGTAACTTCTATGTTAACGACCGCTCTACAGGCTCTGTAGTGGCTCAACAACCGTTTGGTGGGGCCAGGAAATCTGGTAGGATTTTAGTTTAAGAATTTATGTCAGAGAAACATTCATTCTAATTTTGTTCCTGTGTATGCGACATTGGTGTATGTTTGATCACCGTATTTCCTGCATAAGCCTCACCCTAAAAAATGTATTTTTTGAGCTATTTAAGTTTCTTATAATGATCTATTAATTAAGTTTAACAAAGCTATCACTCATAAGTATTTGCAATGAAAATTTCTGCATGCCATTTAAAATTACTGCTCAGCCTGATAACGTGCGCAGCGGTGCAGTGCACACATTGGAGGGAACATTACCGGTTGGACGGTTTAGCCGGTAGTGTGATAAGCAACAGGCCGCAGGTTTGAATCCAAGCTGGGTCTGTTTGTGACAGTATACTTGGATACGGAGACAGACGTTAAACTGTGAGCTTTCAACCTCTGCTCCCCATGCAGGACTGATGTCGGTGGATGGGAGCCGCAATATTTAGTGTAAATGTTAAAATCCTCTGACTGGTCAGTGGTGCCACAGTTTTGTATACAAGTAGAAACTGCAAAGATAAGTTTAACGTCTGTTTCCATATCAATGGATACTGTCAGAGACGGACCCGACTCGGATTCGAACCTGTGACGTCCTGCTCATCGAGCAAACGTGTTACTGACTACGCAATCCAACCCTTGTGTATGGGAAAAGTACGAGCAATCAATATGGCTGTTAGTTACGATATGGCCAATAATTAAAGTGGCTGTTAGCGTCCCTGATATCCTTATCAGATGATGAAAAGGTCATTAAATCCATATTGTATTGTATCATTATATCGTAAGATTTGTCTAAACATGATGCTGTACGCTCATGAATAATTTGATCATGCTTAAGTAATAACAATAATAATTTAGGTTTAACGCCCATGTCCTCATCCAGTGATGATGTCAGGGACGTCATTGAATTCCTAACAATCGAATTATTGTTCTATGTTTCAGGCACAAACGACAAGGCAGGTGGACCCAATTACATTCTCAGGTTTGCCAGCCCTCTATCCGTCAAGACATCAAACTACGTACAGGACGACTGGGCCTACGACTACATGAAGAAAAAATAGAGAATCTACTGGGAAAAACCCTTGGGTTTATCTCTACGGGCTCTGGGTCTATGTCATTAATACATTCTCTACGTAGAATAGTTTCCTATGTGTATGTGCGATTGTTGCTTGCTAATAAAGTTTATTTCCGTAATTTTAACAGGTTCGTAGTTTACGTTTATTGCAGAATTTTGTAGTTTAAAATTTATTTTATAATATAATAGTTGTAGAATCGTAATGGAGCAATGCAGTCGCCTGGTTGAAGAGACAATGGCTCAATACTACATGTATTTTAGTATTATACCTGAGTTGTTATCTTTTTTACTGATTGATTAATTGATTGATTTGTTGGATGATCGATTTTTGATGGTTTTTAAAGTTGGATTTGTGGATTCTATTTTGTTGTTGCAGTATATTAGATTTTTGTAAAATGTGTAGTTAATTTTCTACAATATGTGTGGCACAAAAATCTTTAAAACTTTTGTAATCATGCTTATGTATTGTTACTTATTGTTTTCATTTGTCTAATCCAATTGCTTATTGTTATATTTACTTGTAACTTACAATTAACTTGTATTTATTTGTAGTCTTCGATTTACATCATGAAATTTTATTTTGGTTCCTATTGATTGATAGTTTTATTTTTTAATTCTACCTTTAACCCGTTTGTATCCATATGTAGTTTATTGCCTAATTAATATAAAATTTATAAGTTGTATTCTTCATTTATCCAGAAATAAGCCTTTGCTAGATTTCGTAGTAATTTGACAGAATGAATTTTTGATTCGTAAATTTTTTGTTTTATTTCCTATATATAATATTAAACTTAATGCATATTAATGTTTCTTTTAATCTAATTGTATATAAAATATGTATTTCAGTAATATTTAACATGTGGTGTATTAGTGGATACGTTGCTAGTAAAACGGTTATTCAATTTATTTATAGATATCTAATGTAGCCAATGATTTTCTATTTACGTAAACAGATTTACATAAACAGATTTCATAATCAGGCATTATTATTTAGATAAATATCTTTGTGTCGGATTTAGAATATTAGAAATATTTATTAAACTATATATGTTTTAGCTGCAAGAGGTATACGTTTAATGATTCGTTTAATGATTAGCATTGTTTAATATACGTTTAATGATTAGCATATTTTTGAGCAGAAAATGTGAAGTGAAAGAAAATAATGAAGCATTTCTACAGGCATAACATTGATAAAAAGAAATCACAGGCGCTTAATACCATACAGTGACGGTTTGATGTCCGTTTCATCATCGTACGACGATATCAGGGACGTCAGATGTTGTTTCTAGTGTCTACTGATAAATTGTGAACTGATAACTATGTTCCGGTTGAATAGCCTAGTCGGCAACCGAATGATTTTCCTCTTCTCTTAATAAAACTTTTAAAAAGATGTTTGCTAGTCTAGAAGGCACCGGTTGTAGATTTCGTTCGAGTTATCATTAACTATTAATCCTGTAATTTCTGTTAGCACTGTTATCTAAATCTATTTTTATTTTTATTTTTTACCCTGGGTGTAAAGAGCTCGGTGGGTTTTACAAAAGCGATTCAATTAAGAATGAATTGAAACGTCGTTCAGCTGCTCGAGATCTATAAATTAAAAAAATAAAAAGTTGACAGTTTCGCGGTTAAAAGAGCCGCGAAAGCATACGACTCTTTTGCAGAGTGATCGAGAGCCTTTCCAAAAAAAAGAGGTATCGCACTGATCCCCAGTGTCTGCCAATGCCATTTATAAAGACAGCACCATCGGGATTATTATTATTATTATTCTGTTATTAATCTATTATTGTTATTATTATCTGTCATCTCTGTCTCTAAGGTTGTACATTTCATTCGAGTAATAATTAACCAGTTAGCACTGATATCTAAATCTATTATTATTTTTTTTATTTTTATTTTTTTTTTTTTTACCCTGGGTGTAAAGAGCCCGGTGGGTTTTATAAAAGCAATTCAATTAAGAACGAATTGAATCGTCGCCCAGCTGCTCGAGATCTACTGGGTTAAAAGAGCCGCGAAAGATCTGCGAAGGAGCCGCGAAAGAAAATTATTAATATTCTCAAGTTTGATGAAGCTAACACAGCCAATTCAGTTGGCTGTTCAGAATTAACACTTTTATAATACATTAATACTAACTGAATGATATAATAATTAATAATTTATTTACCAGTCTTAACAAACCAACTTTACTTAACTATATAGGCCTACAATAGTACACACATAGTTCAAGGTCATTAAATCACAACTTATTAGATCTATTCTTAACTAAATCCTCTGACTGAGTTAAACTTTAAACCGACTGTACTACTATCAAACCTAGGAGCACAAGTAGTATGTGTGCCAGGGGCGATAGTCTAGTGGTTAGCATGGTGCGCTCAAGCGTAAGATGATTGAAGAGTCGTGGGTTCAAACCCAGCTCAATAACAACGCCACTGGTACTGGTTAATGTATCATGTATCAGCGCTTGCTGCATTAGTGCGCTCTTAACGACAATGGTACAATTAACCAGTGTGACGGCAGACTACCAAAAAATACCAAAAAAACAGAAACTAAGAAAGGAAACCCTGTAAACACGGGCAATCGACATGTGTGGAAATAAAATAAGATAAATAAGTACACAAATCGTCAATATTTTTCCTACATGTATACTAATTTATTATTATTATTTTGAAATATCTAATGAGACACTAACATTAGGAGAGGAGCCACGCTGTGAAGGGTTTGAACTGATCGGTGAGTACGGACCGCAGCTTGTTCTTGGGTTGGGTGTCACGCCCTAAATGTACAATATAACAAAGTCAATCAATCAATCAATAAAACTGCAATATATTACACTAACGATGAGCAATGAGAAGTTATGAAACAGCAGCAGGTACATGTATTAATTATAACTGGTTAACTATGCTTATGTTTTTTTTTAAGAACCATAGTACCTAAATTGTGAATGTGTTCAGTTATCTCAGCAATTTTAACTGAGTCTAAACTCAGAAGCGCTTTGATTAAATTACTAATTGACTAAAAGAAAATAGACAAAATAAGAAACACCAGTAGCTACAGTAATTAATTATAACTGGTTAACTAATTTTATGATATAATGTTGAACTTCACAATAATAATTAGTTGAATAGCTAATTGATTGATTGATTAAAGGTATGCAATATTTACTTATAAAGACTTAGGTAGACAAGAAGTTATATGCCATGAACCTGCCATTAGGCAGTACACTGAGAGATACAAGTCTTAATAGATGAGATTGGCAGAAGGACCCATGCCATCACCAGCAACAATCTTTTCTGTGACAGCGGCTGTCCATGGCGATACAGTGCTACTACAATATATCTTTCCACTGTACTTTCAGTGACCTGACATTCCAGAGTACAAGAGATTTATTTTTAATTCCTTTTAATCAATACTTCTTTTTCAATGAATGTAATCAATTGTATCTATATTTAGCCCAGGGTTGTATACCATCCAGCAGTGGCGGATCTAGGAATTTTTTAGGGGGATCCAGATATATGCATTTCAGTCAAGTGGGTCAAGTTAAATCGAGGCTAATCAAGGAGGAAGCCTGGTCCAAAATTGGTATTTTAATGGGTCAAATTGTAATAATTTTCAAATCGAGGGGGGAACCCTCCCTCATGTTGAGGGGAGCAGCCCCCCCCCCACTAAATCAGCACCTGCCACTAAGGGCATATAAAAATAATAATAAAGGAAAGCAGAGGAACATTTAGATAACTGACTCGCCAGTAGTTTGGTTGACAGTTGCCATTTTTCCAATTCTCGTATATCTGAGCTGAACGATTTGTGGTGAGATTAGTGATCTCAAATCCCATCGCCCGAGCAAAATCTGTGGCTATATACAATTATACATAATTATAAGATAAATTTGTATGGGGTGGAGTTATGGCCGAGTGGTTAGAGCATCGGCCGCAGAAGCAAGAAGACCTGGGATCGATCCCAGGTCAGGTCAACAAGAAGAATAACCCCATCTGTTATTTAGATCAGTGAATATTTGCGCTTGCAACATTGTGCTCTCTAAATGGCAATGATACATCTAATCATAGGAGAGTACGTAAAACAAAACAACGAAAACAGCAACTAAGAAAGGCAATATTGTAAATATGTGTCCTGCCATCTGTCGAATACACGAATAGTAAAAAAATACCACAACCAATCAGTAAGTGAATGGATCAATAGATTAATTAATATTTTTACCAGAAGAGTGGTCAATGATCATGCTCAATACATAATACAAAGGACATTTAATAGCATCTCTAAATGGTAGGTATCTCAGAGGCGCCTTTTTAGAACATTGAAGCGTAAAGTGGTCTAGCCTGCCATAGGATACAAACGATGTAGCAAGGCCTCCACAACTCTGGAATTTGAGCGACCAATTAGTCTAGTGCTCAGAAGCCACGGACAAGACTATACTTGAATGCCTATCAATTAATTATTTTAAAAAAGCAGTATAGATCTGCATTTGTCGGCTCTTACGAATCACATGCAGTAATACTGATAATCACCTAACTTGTTGAATATTTCGTACAGCGCTAATTAATATAAATAATCCAACCATCTCTTAATCTATCAACTGAACAATCCAACAATCAATCAATCAATCAATCAATCAATCAATTAATCAATCAATTAAATGTGGAGACTAACATCAGTCGGATACTCTGATTATTCTTACCCAGACTTCCAACAAGCAGCGTGTGTTCAGTGTGTATCAGCACAGCGTAAGCCACTTCTATCGCTTCTTTTACGTTCCTTAGGTTAGCGACAGAACCTACGTCCATCGTCTTCCTAACAACATAACAAAATAATACTATGTATATTATACAGTGAGGATTTATCGTCTGCTTCCTCATCCGAAGGCGATGTCAGGGATGAAAACAAACAAAATAACAAAAATACGAAAAACATCATAAAATAACATAATATAAAGTTTCTTTAGTTTCATTTTTATAAGCTGCATGTATTTAGTGGGTTTACTTTCATAGTTTCTATTTTGGTGTAAACTTAATACTTTGGCTAATCGTATATTTGGCTAAAAAATGTGTTAATGCTGCAAGCAAAGATACACACTTATCCAGTACCGGCGGCGTTCCAGTACCAGCTGGGTCCGTCTCTGACAGTATCTTCGATACGGAAACAGACATTAGTTTTCCAGCTTTATATTATTCTTGTAGTCTGGTCTGGGTTTGAATCCACGCTTCTTCAATCTTCAATGA
>JAQFZF010003487.1:0-11322 GCA_034695365.1 Enchytraeus norvegicus
CAATTATAATAGCTTGGCAACTATAACAGCTTAGCAATTATAATAGCTTGGCAACTATAACAGCTTAGCAATTATAACAGCTTAGCAATTATAATAGCTTGGCAATTATAATAGCTTAGCAATTATAATATCTTGGCAACTATAACAGCTTAGCAATTATAATAGCTTGGCAACTATAACAGCTTAGCAATTATAATAGCTTGGCAACTATAACAGCTTAGCAATTATAATATCTTGGCAACTATAACAGCTTAGCAATTATAATATCTTGGCAACTATAACAGCTTAGCAATTATAATATCTTGGCAATTATAACAGCTTAGTAACTATAACAGCTTAGCAATTATAACAGCTTAGCAATTATAATAGCTTGGCAATTATAATAGCTTAGTAATTATAATAGCTTGGCAATTATAATTGCTTAGTAATTATAATATCTTGGGTATATTTGAGCAAACATGATGACAATGGCCGGTGCTGAACTCACAGCCTCAGACTTACAAGGAAAGCTTGCTGACAACTCCGTTATTTAAATATTATTTATTATAAGAAATATATACTACGAGCTTAATGTAGATATCCAAGGATGATATCTATATAAGTCTAATGCAGTACATTATATACAAATGTCATTTGCTATAATTATAAGGGTTTAGCGTCAATTTCCTTGACCAGTGATGATATCGTGAATGTCTCAGCCATCAATCAATGAGGACCTAACATCTGATTTCTTGCCCGATGGTGATATCAGGTACTGCAGCACCTGGTGCTGAGATAAAGATGTTGTACTGTGTTACAGAGACTGGAGAGTATCATGAAGAGAGTCAAGCCTGATGAACCACCAGCCAAGGTAATTATACTAATAGTAAATGTTTAGCGTCTGTTTCCTCTTTCAGGGATGATGTCAGGGAGGTGTAGGATGCTCTCTTTGTTAAATGATGTGTACAGCACACTGTAGACAGTTCATGTTTAAGATAGCTGATCTGTCTGTGATCATTTATATTCTTGGGTAGGTCAAGGTATTTTTTTTTTGGTGGGGGAATTTGTGTGCCCAAAATTATTTACTATAAGGGAACAACTAAATACAATTCCATTGTTGCAAATGATTGATAGCAGTTTGTAGCTAGCTCATCTATAGTCCATTAGATATAGAGCTAACAGATGAACCAATGGCCACAGACTCCCAGCAACACCTTTGAATGATTTATTGACCAATTGATTGATTGATTACACATAGGGTTCACCCATGGGCAGGTCCACCAGTGACCTCACCACTGAACCACTCACCACTAGTTCAGAGGAACACCTATCCAGCTCTGTGGCTGAACCGCTCGCCCCTTCCTCTACACTTCCATGCTCTGCCTCTGCCACGTCTCTCTCCAGCTCCACTGAGACAGGAGGGGAGGGAGGCGCTGGGAACTTCCGCTCCCCCCTCCTGCGACAGATGCTCGGGGGGCGCCTGAACAAATCAACGGCTGACGTGTCGACAATGCCTGCACCAGGTGGTGAGAATGACAGAGAGAACGAGAGAGATGAGGAGAAAGGTCAGGAGGTCGATGAGAGTGGGGCTGGTAGTGGGGAAGATCTGGAAAAGTTTGAAGTGGAGGACAACAAAGATAAAGAAACGTTTGAGACCAAAGTTGATGATGATAATTTAGATAAGGACAATAGAAAGAAAAACAGTGACAAAGAGACAGCTCAAGAAGGAATAGAAATTAAATTTGAAGCTGACGATGTAGAAAAGACTGAAATGGACCCGCAGATGTCTCTCAAAGAGAAGACCACCATCACGGCTAACATACAGGGTGAGCAGCTACAACAAGATGAAATCAAGAAGAGAATTGGCTACAAAATTGGAGGATTAGAGAATCAGGAAAGTGAACCTGAGAGAATACAGTCAGCTTCTCTGTCCAGTGAGTCGATCAGTCAATTAGTGACACAGGATATTATAGATGCTTCAGGTAACCCAACTGATGGCTTGCTAGTGACTGCCACAAAGGCACTCTCACCTGGTTCTGTCGCTGATGTGACTCTCAGTGATTCCTCGAGATCTTCGGATGGTGATCATCACAAGATGGGTGAGTCAGAGAACTTTAGAGATCTGGAGACAGGAGAACATTGTAGCATTCCAGTAGTGGCGAGTGAACAGTTCAATGCTAGCAATAATAACACAGATGTGATGGAGACTGGTGGAAGACTAAAGATAGGAGATTTTTCTGAAATTTCCGAGAAGATTGGTGAGAAAAGTTTTAGTGATTTAACTGACTGTGATATTAGATCTCATAGTGCTTCTGACGATATTTCAATTAATCTTAGTAAAACTATTGAGGATATATTGCAACAAGATATTGCTGAGAGTATTTCAGAGAAACGTATCGGTTCTGAGTCGATAAAATTTTCTGGTGAAGGTGATGTGACCAGTGTTGATGTGGGTGACATTAAACTAGATCTAGCTGCCTCTGCTTCCACTGATCACTCTACTTCAGCTGATTTTAGCAAAACAGCAGATATCAGAAATGAAGAAGGCATCAAACAAACTGGTGAGGACTTCAGAAATGGAGAAGGAAGCTGGCCAGCCACCCAAGAAGATGTCAAATATGACGAAGTACTTGAAGGCATCACCCCAGCAACAGTAATGGATCTCAGAAATAAAGACATGCTTGAAGAAGGCATCAGGCCGACTATGGAGGATCATGATTATACAAGAGAGGATCTCAGATGCAAGAAGTCACGAGGCAAGTCTTGGAGCAGCCTGTGCATGATGCTGTTGTGTTGGAGCAAGGCTCTCAGATAGTTCACAGTGTATGCAGCAGTGCTGTGGCCATCGTTAAACAAGAAAGCTTTGAGAACTCTGAGTCACAAATAGTCTCTTGTAACCCAACCCTCAGATCAACCACAGGAGCTCAGCAGAGGCACACTGATCCATTCTGTGGTGAAACAGTTCAACATGATAGCTTCGGTATTTATTAACTTTTCTAAAATCTATAATTATGATCCCTATATCTATTGCTTTATGAATTCTGAGATAATTTTTTCCTGTGCCATTATCATTAGGTCCCTATGTGCTTGAATGGTTTAGTAGACCTTACATTCTCCTCTCATATTAGGCAAGCTGTTGGTAGCACACTTGCCTGAGGAGCAGGAGTCACGGGTTCAAGTCCCAGCCAGGTCAGTCTCTGACAGTATCTTTGTGGTATGGAAGGATATGTTAAACTTTGCTTTTTTAATATTTAATTCACAAACTTGTGCCCTTAAGACTTAATTATAATATTTATAAAAATATAATAACTGACAAATTGAAAGTTGCAAACGAGTAATAAGTAAGAAAATAGTAAAAGATTAGTAACAATAACAAGTGTTGCTCTATGTTATTTATATGTCACTGTACTTATAATTATCAGTAGGCCAAAAGCCTTGAAATAATATTTTAATTGCTGCTACATGCTTTGCCTCAGGTAACACTAAGGAGTTTGACACTGGTACAACATCTAACCATTCATCAGCTAGTGTGAGGCAGTCAGCGAGTGACTCAGTAGTCGAGGTTGAGCCACACATCGTGTCTAACGGCCTGACTGGATGCAGAGAGAGTGTCCAGCCAGATAACTGGTTGGTTAAATGTCTAATACACTATTTTCTCTCTATTCAAGTATTTCGTTTTATATTAAACCTCCAGGTGTGAAGGGATTGACATGTTGAGTTGATCAATGAAGTGCTCATTATTGAGCGAGAAAGAAGACTATGAATATGTGCCTTGGACCTGCCATATGGCAGAGCAGTAGAGCGATAGACAATGAGCTGAATGTTGATTTACTTCTTCTTTCAGGTTCTGTGCCCGGTCCGGGTGCTGGTGGTCGTGGTGTGTCATTTCTCTTAGTCAGTGTTCAGCAGTTCTTATCAGTGTTGTTTCCTATCTCCTCATCCAATCGTTGAGACTCTTTGTATAGATAATTCTTTGTCTTCCTCTGCATCATTTATCAATACTTAGATAATTAGTTATTATGAAGGTAAATGTAAGTGCTCGCCCCATTGAGCAACTGCTTGAATCTCGTCCTATATCAAAGCCCACAAGTATAGCTAGATACAAAAAGCTAACTTTAACGTTAATTGTTTCTTCATCCAAGGACACTGTCAGAGACGGACCCGGCAGTGGCCAGGTGCTTTTAATTCTTTTAATTACAAGTGTTTTGTTGATATTTTCAGATCTCGTAGACTGTTCAGTAGAAGTAGAAGTTTCCAGTACAATTGAGTGCTTCAACCTTGAGGCTTCTTGATGTGTTGTGTATTTATGTTACTGTACTGATAATTATCACTGTTCGGTCGAATGCGTCTAATGCTATACTAGTACACCCTATATCAGTCGTATACCCGCGGTGCGACTATATGTACATTTATGCAGTGTTCTTTTATGATTATTAGAAAAGAGTAATATATATCTGCATTATTGTATGTTATGTGTACATTACATTATTTATGTGAGCATTTTGTATATTCACGTATTTAGATCTTCGCTGTAAAATGTTGCATGATGTTTTAATATGTGTGTAATAGTTTATGCGTGCTGGTATATTTCATGCAAATGTGTGCATACACGTGTATGTGTATGTATGTGTGTCTTGTCAAACAAATACAAACATGTCAATGTGTGTGTCACTGTTTGGTGTGAAAGTTGTAATTAATGCTAAGTTATAGTCCATTTCAATATGCAAGGATACTGTCAGAGACGGATTCTAGTTTATCAGGCAAGTGTTCTACTGATACAGCTGTTCAGCATAAGCATTTGAATGAGTGTATGTTGGTGTATTTGTGTATTTATTTGTGTATATCTGTGTATGCATGTGTAACAATGTATATACTGCACAGTACGGTAAAGTCGACACTTATTTAAAGAATAACTTTTAGTGGCTCATTTGCTACACTTTGGATCATATTTAGGGATTTGGCAAAGGCTTTCATGTTCAGCATATCAGAATTATTCAAATGAAGTTAAAATTGAAACAGAAATTGCGCTATCTATTTTTGTTACACTTTGTAGGTGTTCAGTTTTCTAAATCGTTTATATGTCATCCCTGATAGCATCGTCAGACGAGGAAACGGACGTTTAGCACATATTGTATTGTAAATATTGACAGTGCTTCATTACAGTACATATAATCCTATATAATTGTGTAATAGATGTTGTCATGAACTAGTGGACTTGCACGGTGTTAGACCTTTTCCTCTCAGCATATCTGTATTTCTGGCTGCGTTTGGGTGGACCAGTTAGTGTGCGACTAAAGCTGTCAAAGACGTCCCTGATATCTACGTGGCTGATGAACCGGACATTAAACCCGTATTGTATTGTATTGCATATACATGAGAACAAATTTCACATTGAGTACGTATTTATTGTGTACCATTATTATCATTTTCAGTCATCTATTTCTATTTAGTGCTTTACTGCATTTCTATGCATTATTTAAGTGTTTTGTATTTCAAATGATATTATATTCATTGCTGTTGTGCTTTGTTTCTAGACTAAGTAGCAGTTTGTTGTGAACGTAGTAGACAGTATATTTCAATTGTATGGTCCCTGATGTCATCGTCAGACGATGAAACTGTTGGTAAATTCTGCACTTAATTTCTTCAGTTGTTGTATGTGATAGTTGATTGATTGATTGATCGATTGATGTTTTTATATCTAGGCAAAGTAGAGATTGATAGGGGACTGTGAGTATCATTTTTATATTCCAATGTGTTATAGGATAGGGCTACTATTCGTGAACATTTTTGTGGTGTATTCAGAACAAACTATTTTGTGCCTTCATAGCGACTAGAAAGTTCACACGGATTATATTTTTATATATTTAGTAAGAATTCAGATACTATTTTTTGTCGTAATATCTTTCTCATATCAAAAGACTAAACAAAGTTGTGATAATAGCTTGGCTACTCGAGGCACCATCAGTGATGGCCTGAGACAATGATCATTGTTTGGGTTTGAACCAGGATCTGTTGCTTCCAAGGGCGTTTGAGTTGAAACCATTATGTGTTAATGTTGATATTGTTGGAAAATTGGTGCTTGTATCACTTGTTTTTATCACTTGCAGTGCTGTCTATTATAGAAGTGTGTGTGTGCGTGTGTGTGCATGCTTTCATGCGAGTGATGTATTTTTAGTGTTCCTGCGTTTTCAATAATAAGAGTTATAAAGGTTTAGTGTCCATTCTCATTCATAGATGATGTCAAGCACGTCCCAGCAGCATATAGCACGACAAACATATGGTATGGTTTGTGATGGAAGGCAGGATTTTTATAGCGACTCTTAACTAAATCTCACAATCGTTCATGAACAGTCTAGGAATGAGACTAGTCTAGCCTGCCATCGGCCACAACCGATGTAACGTGTGACGCGTAATGCTGTTTTACTTAATTAATTCACTGCACTGTTACTTTGCCTTAATTTAGTGTTCCTTGGATTGGTGTTGGGATTGAGTGCGATAGTCTCAGCATTTATTGTGTAGAAAATTTAACAAGAATTTGTACATTAGTCAATTTTTATATAGATGATTTTCAATGTCGTTTGATTTTTAGATTTCTAGTTAATTGCTTGATTAGTCTAATATAGTACCATATAATTATGGGCTGCTTGTTGCACACACTGACTTCATGGGTTTTGCTGTAGTTCATTTACTAGTTGATTGAATGACTGATTTATTGATTGATTGAGTAATTCATTTCATTGATTAATCGATTTAATACTTTATACTTTGAGTTTCTATTTGAGTGTTGCATTAATTAGCTTGTGATCAATCAATCAATTAATGTTAATTTAACTTTAGTTTTATCATCTAATGATGACATCAAGAGTTATATTGATTAATGAATTTGTAGATCGATTGATATATGTGTGGATTTTCTACTGTAGGAATATAGTGTGTTTCGTATTTTTCACGATATTGTGGACGTCCCTGACGTCACTTTACACGTCAGTGGCATCAGTTGTACAGAGTGAAACAGATTTCATTATAAGAATATCTTTAATCCTCAACATTTGAAAGTAGTTAAGTAAATACAATTGAGTTCTTTTGGTTCTGGTATGCATTTTGGAGATTTGTTATTCTAAAACTTTTTACAATGTCACTATTAATTTTTATAACAATGTCACTGTTTGATTAGAATGATAATGAAATATTTGCTATATAAACAAATTTGGCAACATTAGCCATAGATGAATTTGTGTCCGATACCAATGTCAAGCAAGATGATTACCATCTTGTTGGAACGAATTGCTACTTGAGTTCCTTTGGTTCACGGTTTTAATCGCAGGCCTCGCCCGTCACTAATGTAAGCCGCGAAACTGACGTTAAATTCTGTTTTAGCCTTTTACTGCAGATAAAGTTAAATAATTGTTTAACATTTTACGCCTTGAACCGTTGATTATACTTCACACAAGTGAGCCCATATCAGTTCTATATGGTTGTACTGTGATGCTTGTTCATTCTTCAAGCTGCATTTAAATATATTGTTGTGAAAGAATCAATTATCCGAGTGTTTGTATCTCTATTATGATGCGATTAATTGCTGCCATATTCCTTGGCTTACGATATGTACGCTAGACTCTTTGCTATTAATTTTATTATTGATATATCGAAAACCATGATCGCCTATGTTCTGAAATTACACGGTACCGAGCAAAGGAGGGAGCAGTGTGCGAATTGGACGATTTCAAACGGGGAGTTCGGACGGCTACAAGTGGGGGGTCGGATCATATTTTCCTTACCATGGATATATCAAATGATAAAAATCAGATCTCGCAATCTTCAATAGGGGGGTCGAACGCCCCCAATCCCCCCGGTAATTCGCACCCTGGGAGGGATATAGAGAGAGGGGGAAGAATCGAAGGAACCCTGGTCGGACACTTAACAGATATTCTATTGGTGCAGCCATTAGATGTTATGTTATTGATCAGTCATTGATTCTATGTTATCTGAGTGAGTGTTTACAATTAGCCCTGTGCTGTATGGAAAGAAATGCTCCTCCATCTAGTAGGCCTATTAGTTTAGTTTATTAGACACCAAGAAGAGTTCGACAACTCTGTGAGAATCGCTGTTCCTAAAGTATTTACTGCTACAGTATACTTCTACTGTTTACTTTTTAGTTTTAGTTTACTTTCTAGTATACTTTTTTTGCTATCCGTATATATTCACACATGACAGACGTACGCGCTAGTTTTCTTGCTTAGTTGCTGTTTTTGGTATTTTCTTATTGTTTGCTCTCTCCATGATTAGACGTATCATTGCGTTTAGAGAGCACAATGCAGCAAGCGCTGATATCCACTAACCTACCAGACACCTGGGGTTATTTTTCTTGCTAACCTGACCTGGGAATGAACCCAGGTCTTCTTGCTTCGGATGCCGACGCTCTAACCACTCGGCCATAACCCCCCCTCCCCACTACCCTCCCTGACAGCATCCCTAGTTGAAAAAGCGGACGTTAAACCTACATAATTACTATATCTGAGTATGTTTGTGAATGATTCAATATATAAAACAGTAGCTAATGTGTTTCTTCGTAATCACAATGGTAATTAGTAAATTTATTAATAAAGATTATCTACGAGCAATCGTTCAGACAGTCCAGGGTCATTCGAATTAAGAAGTTTTTATCATAAAGAGAGGATCGCTAAATAGGCTAGAGACTAAGTTCCGTCCAGCTTTGCATTGTAAAAAGGCCTATTCACGAATTCAAATTAAACATAAACCAATTTAAATCCTAACCATAACCTCTACCCTAACTCTACTATTAGGCCTATCCATAATCACTGCAATCAATCACAGGAGAGATTAAGACAGAATCATAACAAGTTTATTCAACAGGCCTAGGAACTGCACAGAATTTAGCCGCTAATACTACATAGGAGCTGAAACTAGATAGTAACTGTAATCGTAAACACAATCCTAATCTTACGATACACAATAAATATATCGCTGGCGCACGATCATCCCTAATTGTTACATACGATTAATCAATCAAACAATGAGGATTTTACGTCCAATGGTATCAGAATGATGTCAATGACGTCATATTGCTCGCTTTTTATATGTGAATAAAATTCACTATTGACGAATCAAAATTAATTTTTTTAGTTATTTGCTAAGTTAGGCCTACTCGATCATGACGTTATGATATTATAAAGTCCTAATTGAGCAACATTTTATAACGGACGGGATAATAGCTCAGCGGTAGAGCGCTCGATAGAGGTTTGAGAGGTCGCCGGTTCAAATCCGGCTATCATTGCGACGTTTTTACATCAATTACATTTCCGTTAATGCACCATGAGTAAAGAACTAATGATGAATTTTCTTTTCATCATCTTAGGTAGTGGTTAAATTGAGGCGGAACGCGGCGGAATCCCGATCCATGGCCCAGTAAAAGTAGCCATCAGCGTTCCGGGGCCCAGAAAAAGACATCCATTAGCGTTCCGGGGTGATGGACCCTTTAACATTTAACCGTTCCAGGGCCCCTAATTAATTTCCAATGTAATCACTGATCTTAAGACTATGATATTCAGAACTCTAGTGGTCTATAGCATTGTTCTCAACCTGTGGGCCGCGCATCTATCTCATGAGGTCCGCCAAACATCTAGTTAATTCTAGTTTACATTCTAGAACTACAATGTAAAACGTTTTGGAAAGAAGACTAAACAGCTATAGACCTCAGCAGTTATCCGTGCAATATGAAGTAGAACCAGTTCTTGTGGTCTGTTCTTTGTTTCATGCGCAAGTTGAGTTCTCCCAATGAGGTCTGATATGTTACCGATCCACGCCATAGATGGTCTACCGTGACTTCTGCTTATTATTTGCAAAAGAACATCAAATCAAATCAGTTTTTGCTCTAATTATATATTTAAATCAAATCAGTTTTTGCTCTAATTATATATTTATGACCATGACGTTATAACTTCAAATTATAGGCCTAGTTGAATAACACATCATAACGATGGGGATATAGCTCAGGGGTAGAGCATTCGACTGCAGATCGAGAGGTCGCCGGTTCAAATCCGGCTGTCCCCTACTGTTTTGAAACTATCAATGATAGCAACCAATTGATCAGCAGGTCTACATCTAATTAACCAACTTTAAACTTTCGTTTCATATTTTATGTGTAATAAAGGCAGAGCCTTAGTGACGGGCTGACATTGTTGGTACCTTGATGGTGTGCTCATTGATGAGCGATATAGTAGACTGTGTAAATGCTTTTGTCTGCCATGTAGACGAGCACTTGATAAAAGGCAAAAGCCGAATTTAACGTCAGTTTCTCGCCCTAATAGCTACATTAGTGACGGGTGAGCCCTGAGATTACAATCGTGGACTTATGGAACTCGAGTAGAACATTTAACCGATGTGCTAACTGACTTACCCAGATTGATAAGATAAGATAAGATAATAGATGATTGTTTGATTACTGTTTCAATACTGCATGCAATAGAAACCGTTTCATTGTTTCAAGTGGAAGATTATACCATCTGTTGGAACTATCTGCTGAAACTATCTACTGAAACTATCAACTGGAACTATCCAAGGAAACTATCTACTGGAATTATCTACTGGAACTAGGGCCGGATTACGGCATGTTCGACATGTTCGGTCGTAATAAAAATAAAAATGTTAAATAATGTGTGGAGGCCCTTCAGTACATTATTTAGCATTTTAATTTTTATTATAAACTATGATAACATCATGTAAGACTTATTAGGAGCAGTGGCGGCGCCACACCAGGTCTCACCAAGAAAAACGACCTGGTTAAAAAGCCTCCGACCTGGTGTCCGACCTGTCAACCAGACCTGCCTGATCATTATATTGTTATTGCATTTTGTAATTATCTACCTGCCTTTAATTTTGAATGGTTGCTCGACGGTCTGGCGCCACCACTGTTCATACCGCTACATAACTTTATCATTAAGAGAGAGAGAGAGAAAGAACTATGTTTATTTCAAAATCAATCAGAAAGTGCAAAAATCAAAAGTGTAGACAGACAACGTGCATACGCACACAAACACACAGAAGAAACACACAAACTGACACACGAACAAACACACAAACAATCACATAGAAGGCCGGCCGTCAGGGAGAATATAGTGCATCCTATCTAGCTGACCACCTTCACATTTCATTAAAACCGCGACATAATTTTATCATTGAAACCACGACATAACTTTAATATTGAAACCGCGACATAACTTTATCATTGAAACCGCGACATAACTTTTTTTAAACATTTGTTTATTGCAACATAAATCATTCATAGTTCATGTAATATACAAGTGCAGTTATATACCAATAAAG
>JAQFZF010003488.1:0-11321 GCA_034695365.1 Enchytraeus norvegicus
CCCCCCCCCCCCCCCCCTCCCAAATCCCGAACCATGTCTCCGCCCTTGCGTGCACTGCACATTGTCAAAAAATTGCAGCATGTGACATTAATACCGACTTGTTAAAAGACTGCACTAGTCGCGACGTTATAGGTAAATGCATAGGGGAAACATCGTTAGCTTTTCTAATTACCTACTATTAGTCGTTAGCCTAATTGTGGTTATTTACAGTTGAACACTTAATGATATTACTATGTATGCTTAGGGCCTATTGTAAATAGGGAAATTGTAGGATATTTTCTACACTCAGTTTCAGCGATTTTTTTCACTTCGGACCATAAAATAATTTTAAAACATTATTTCTAAAGCAGTTAGACTACAACATTAGTAAAATTAGTGCCAATAAGTTATTAATTGGTTTATTATACATTATATAGGCCTATATTATATATAATAGCCTATATTTAAAACTCCGAATCACGCAGCTGAGTAAAGTTAGCCAACTAACATAGGCCTGTGCAATGAAACACACACTATAGGCCTACATAGGGGCCTACACACAATGTTCATAATATATAATATATTAAAAATAAACAATACAACTGCAATTATGGCTTTAGGAGTCATTTGCACACGTTGACACACTTAGCCTATCTAAGCATTTCTGTAATACAACTTTTGAAATGTGATGTAACAGCTTTCAAGCTGCAACCATGTATTCAGCCAGAAATCATCGCCTGGGTCGATACGTGTTCTTCTTTATGATTCTAATCTGTTACCTGGGGGTTAAAACTTTAATTTCAATATCAAGCATCGAGAGGTATAGTAAATCCGGAAATTTGTACATGCAAATGGTTTTAACCGAGTCAGCTTTATCGTCTAACTCTTCTAGTCAACATATTTTGAATCTTACATCTGATAAAAACTTAAATATTCGACTATTTGATGGAAGCTGTCTTAATCTACTAGGTCTACCTATTTGGGTACAGGAAGAATGCCCAGATGAGGAGTCAAGCTTTTGCAGAAAATCAACCTGCCTTGAATTACTCTCTGGTTCAAGTGAAGAAGTGTACAACGCATCAAGAGCTTTCATGGAAAAGTACAGTAAGACAGCTATATCGGAAAATGGGTTACGGAAGCTTGCAAGAAATTGTAGTCTATTTCGGCAGTCAATGGGTTATAATGATAAACCAGTTACACCTAAGGATGAACAGTTTCCCATATCATTCAGTCTGATAGTGCATGAAGATGCTGTACAGGTATTAGCAACAAATCATTTTTGTATCTCTTGAATGTGTTACTCTTTCATCTATGTTTTGTTTGAAATTTTATATCAATGAATAGTCAGTAGCCTATAGTAGGGCAAATACTAATTTAGGCCTATCAACTGATGATGATATCAGTAGATAAGCTCAACTATATAATGCTAGTTTTGGTGATTTTAGGTCTAATTACCCAAACTATAACAAGGTTAAATTCTGATCATATATGACAAGTGTGCTATAGAACTGTGAACAATCTTACATGCTGGCTGATTTCGTTTAATATGCTATGCAATGTAGGCTATGCATGTTTTCTCGTTTCGGTGCTCTTTGTCATTTCTACTATGGTTAACATTTTTCCTTTCATTATCCGCATATTTTGCATGTGCACACTGTTTCTATACCAAAATGGCGAATAGAGATGGATATAGGCCTAATATAGGCATATTTAGTTAATGCTGTTTCTCATTTCTTTCTTCATTTTTCGGCCCTGATATCGTTGTCAGATGATGCATTTTTAAACCGTCATTCGATTTTATTTTATTTACCGTACCCATGAAAACTGATTGAGATTTTTAAATGAGTATGGTTTCAAATATACAGGAATTAAGGTTACACTTGAGGTTACTTTTGAAGATAATACTTGGTTTATATCACATGCTATCCATTTTAGTTACACCTATTTATTAAACAGGTGGAGCGACTTTTACGCTCAATCTACAGACCTCACAACGTTTATTGTATTCACGTCGATGCTGCAGCAGAGCCACCATTCCGCCGTGCCATGCAATCTTGTGCAAATTGCTTCGAAAATATTAAATTATCTTCCAAATCTGAAATTGTTTCGTGGGGCGGTTACAGTCGTTTGCAAGCCGATATTAATTGTATGCTGGATCTCATGTCCAGTAACGTTCAGTGGAAATATCTCATAAATACAGCAGGCCAAGCGTTTCCACTCAAAACTGTCGAAGAAATGATTAAGATACTTAAAATATACAACGGTGCGAATGATATCGAGGGTATCTATGGAGATAGAGTTACTGTGGTGAAGAACAGATTTGAAAATGAGTGGACGGAAGATAGTGTAATGAAGAGTGTTGAAAAAACTGGGCGTCCTAATTCCCCTCCACCGCATTCCATTGATATTGTACGAGGGAGTGCTTATGGAATCTTCAGTCGGGCTTTTGTGAAGTTTATTTTGGAAGATCAGAAGGCGATAGATTTTCGAAATTGGTCTCGATCAACTTGGAGTCCAGATGAATTCTATTGGTCAACGCTACATCACACATATAGCAATCCTCATCTGCATACTCCAGGATCATTCTCAGGTTGGATTCACATCATAAATCATTCCAGTAATAATGATTCTAATAATAAAGGTTTATCGTCCGTTTCCTCATTCAAGGATGATGTCAGGGACGTGAAATATAAATTTTGTTTCACATATATTCACACCTATGCATACGAATCCGTAAATCGAACCTACATGTACAACAGTTTCTCAACCGCAGGCATTAAATGACAAACTTTTAGCCGTCCAAAGGCAGCACGAGGAAGAGAGTCTTATAATGGCGCCCAATGTTAAAGATTAGGCCTATTTGTAGAATTATCTTAAACAAGGGCGTCAATCCCCCAATTTTGACCCAATAAATTTGCTCAAAATAAAACACAATAGCGGTCTCCCGCCGAATTTTGTCTTCCCCAATATTCTGGAAATTCGGCCTGAAATACTTCCCTCACCCAATATTTTAGATGACGCAAGTTGCGCAAGCTGCTATATGGATTGAACCTCCCTGGGCTTTAACAAATCTTATTTGGCAAAAATAACTTGATCAATTTGTTGATCAATACAATTTTCATCACCAGCACAATTACAAAAAATCGTTTAAATTTTATTTAGCTCTGTGAACGCGTGCTAGCACTTTCTATGATAGCAAGGATATTATTATGACATTGTGTCAACATGACCTGCGATAATAATCTCGACAGTACAGTGTTGACTGACTATATGCCACAAATAGTACAGATAAATTACAGCTTAATGATAATTTACTAGACTCTATGTCATTGTCATCTGATTCAGTTACTGATTAATAAGGCTACCGCAAATGTAATGAATTTCAGTCAAATAATATACCGGTATCTAAAATTAAAGTTAATGGATAATGCATTGCAAGCTCAGCCGGTATTAAATCCTATATTAACGGAAATAAAACAATGTGAAAGTAATTACTCCAGATGTTATCTGTAAATAGATCTACGATATTAATTCATGGCTATTGTTTTCCGTAAAATAGTAGCCCAATACGAAACTTACGGGAAACACGAAACACGCAATTGTAATCATTTTCTTAAAAGTTAAAAATAAATAAATAAATAAATAAAATAAATGAGCTATTTTCACGAATTAGCGCCACATTTTCTACGTCATCACTGCGATGTTATCTTCTCGCTCATTGGTCGCCTGCTGGATCAGTGGACGGATTGACCAACGATCGCGCACGTAACAAGTCATGTGACCGAGTGGTATACCTCCAGAGATGACGTAGCAAATAAGGCGCTCAATTCATGAAAATAGCTCATTTAACCTTATTATATCTGACGACGATATTATACTAACGCTTCAAACAGTAAAACCCAATTGATATTAACCTAAACTTATTTATCTTATTAACTTATTTAACTTATTAACTTATTTAACTGATTTTCACTGCAGGAAAACCAGACAGCAAGCCGTGGCTGGCAGCATACGCTAACTGGGACCGTGATACCTGTCACGGCAAATCCGTGAGGGGTGTCTGCGTTTTCGGGGTGGAAGATTTGACCGCTCTGCTGACACGACGAGAATTCTTCGCTAACAAGTTCTACGCTAACTATCAGCCTCTCGCTCTCGACTGTCTCGAGGCCTGGGTCAAACATAAAGAAATCTGTCCCGTGGAATTCGACGAGTCCTTCTATCAGAGTCTGCCTTTTATTTATCGGGATAGTAGTCCTACGTGACAGTATTTTACATTAGTAAGACACATTAGGTGATTTATTAGGTAATTTTTTTAAAGTTATATCAAGTCATTATGTAGTCCAATACCTGTTTTTGGGTGTGACTGATGGCTGGCATTTTGCTGTATCTGTTACACACAGAAATGCACCTATGTATTAGGTATTTTGTTTAGCCTCATTAGGAAATTTATTAGTTTTGTTTTTTGTAACGAATAGGTCGAACAGATGAGGCCTATGCAATTTTCTTTCATAAAAATGGACTCTGCAAAGTAATATAATAATGTCAACATGTATTTACCGCAGACTTTGGTAAAATAAGCTTTATCGGTATGTCGGTGCTGCATGAGCTATTCCGGCTTTTAATGTATCCAAACATAAATGTGACATAATTCAGATAATTGATAAATTACTAAAAAATCAAGATAAATGAATTTCTGTGAAGACATGGCTAAAATAGAGTTACTTTTGGCCTTTGATAATTGTACTTCCTGGGGAAGAATTGTTTACAATTCATACATTGTTACTACGGATTACTATCAACATCCGGTGAACACTCTGTAATTGCGGAAGCACAGTCCTAGGCCGTTCTTGTTCCTGCGTTGTAGTTGGTAAGTGGGGACCCTCCCCAAAAAGTAAGTTTTTAAATGTTCTGTAGGCAGCGTTTATTTTACAGGCTTTCATACTAATATCTCATACTGCCTACAAAGATAACAAAACAAGTAGAACACTAATTATAATCTAACAATCCAGTGCTCTGCCACATGGCAGGTCCATGGCAAAAATTCATGCACACAATCAACTATCTAACTTTTTAATGAGCATACAACCGACCAACCTAATAAGTCCGTCTCATCACAAAGGCTTTGCGTTTTCCACACCTAAAATGATGCCTATGTTCAAGGAAAATATAGGTTTCTGAGGTGGTTTTCCAATATCTCAGTATCTGGGTTAGTCGGCTCTGACGAAACACGTGCAGTTATCGGTTGGATTATTCTCAATATCCCGGACCCAACACAGGATTATTATAATAAGCACATAATACTATGTATTGTTATATTGGCCCACATTTGTTCTAGATAATTAGGGTAATGTTGTTTTGCGTTGGCATCAGCTCCAAGCCCCTCCAGCCATGATAATAGACAGGCTTTGTTTATTATAATTATAGCACATTGCTAGGCATGCTGGCAATTAACACCAGAACAATCTATCTATCTATCCAGTGCTCTGCCACGTGGCAGGTCCAAGGCAAAAATTCATACTCATAATCAACTATCTCGTTCTTTAATGAGCACACCATCGATAACCCAATAAGTCCGTCTCATCACAAAGGCTTTGCTTTTCCATACCTATGATACCTATGATACCTGTTACAAAATGATACCTTTGTTCAAGGAAAATCTAGGTTTCTGAGGTAATTTTCCATTGCCTTCCTCAGTAGGCCCAATCTGCGTTAGTCGGCTCTTACGAAACACGTGCAATTATCGGTTGGACTATTCTCAAACATCCCGGACCCTAAACGGGAAACCCGAACAATACCGGTAATATTATATATATTTGATTGATTGATTAAGGGCTTCTGAGGCATAGTTAAGCCTGAGCAATATGAAAGCTTCTGATTGATTGATTGATATTTACTATTGAGTATATAAGGCATTGCTGATCCATTTTAACAATAATTGATACTCGAGCAATACAGGTAAATTCCAATGAGCTCTATTAATGAACGATAAATTAAAAGAATTTTTCAACACAATGCAATTTAGTTATCCGATTTTTAACGTCCCTGACGTCATCTGTGGTTGAAGAAATGGCAGTTAAATTTTTAATACAGTTACGAACATTTTGTCAGATTTTAGCGTCTATGTAGCCGTATTGGATTTGGCTAACGTAAAAATATATCAATCGAAAGCTACACGTGTTTCGGAGAAGCCGACTAACGCAGTCACTGGTTAAGGAGCTCCCTCAAAACAAAATTATCTCCAATAATATGGCATACAAGCTCAACAGTTACACGTCATGGACCTGCCAGTGAGCAGTGCACTGAAAGAGAGAATGTATTTGATTTTTGTTAAAGCTTTTTATTTAAATCAATCAATTTCTTGAGTGATCGATCTGTAAAACAGTATATATCATCAGTGATAAATTATAATACTGAATATATGGATCAAGAAGTCGCCTTGTTAAGGCAAGTTATGATTGATGACAAAGTATAGGCGTGTCATCAAATAAATATGTTGTTATTTGTAGGTAAACTTTCATACTCACCTGTGATGCAAATATGTTAGATAAGGTATCTACGGCAATAGTCAATTATTACTCATAGATATTACAAGAGCGTTAATAGGCAAACACGTTTCAAGACTTTAACAAAAATTCAATGGATACAACAGTATTTCACCATATTGAGGATTAATTGACTGAGTTTACTCATTTTTGTATTGTAAATTTAATAGGGCTGCCGTCATTCAGAATGATATGAGCACTGTTTTGTATAAAACAATATCAGGGTTAAATATCGGTGCCAAGTCCAATAATTATAGTTACTAAACAGACCGTTTGGAAAACATATTTTAAAATAACTTGAATTTATGTTGTCTAGCTCATGGAATCCTACATTAATACATCTATTATTGATGTATTATTATAGGATGTCATGTCTAGCTGTATGCACATTATTAGGCTATAGGCATGAACTTCATGAGAATTGAAACTGGCATGTGCGTAGTGTCATATGTGTGAAAAGAAAGAAAAGAAGAAGAAAAGAAAGCAGTCGTCAAATTAATTTAATCGCTCTGTAAAAACTAAAACTAAATCAAAACGAATACATAATACATATAAGGCCTACGTCCCGTTTTGATAACGAAGTCGGTAGCAAGCTTGCTCGATAAGCAGGACGTCACGGGTTCGAGTCCGACTCGGGTCCGTCTCTGGCATTATCCTTCGATACAGAAGCAGACATTAAACTTAGCTCTTAAGTAAACACTACAATAAAATACAATGAGAATTTAAAGTCCAGTTCCTCAACCGAAGATGATGCCAGGGACGTCTTTTCATTGGCGCTGTTTAGTAAGTTATATCTTTTTTCCTCTGCGATGCAGCATTGGCAATATTGAGCTGTAAAAAGCCAACATGTATCAACGTTTGATTGTCATAAAACAGTGAGAAGTCGTTGCGTGCCATACGCTTTTGTTCAGGTACGCTGTAGCAATCATCTGTGGCCGGGCTTCCGATAAAGTAATGGAATCATTTTATTATTTCTCCTTCCACACGTGACACACGCACGTGTTTACAGTTTATGGTAGTCTCTCCTGATTCGTCAGAGTTTTCAGTTGATGACGCGCAATGCCGCTAGTGTAGATACACGATAAACCTACCAGGGACGATTACACACCTGTGCCAAGGGTGCAGGGGTTGCTAATGTTAACTGACTTGAGTTTTGATCATTGCGCAACTTTCCATCACATACATTATGCGTCAGAGTAAGCAAATGTTCGGCGCTATGGCCCCATCTGCATTGCTTATGAGGGGCCATGCCCCCCCAAATTTTTAACTGAATTTCCAACTGAATTTCCAACTGTAATTTTCTCCCCCCCCAATATTTGCCTCTCAAATATTTATAGATACTACTAATATAGGAAACTTAGAAAATGTTTGGGCGGCCATGGCACCCAAAATATTTTGGTCTAGAATCGCCGCTGTACTTCTGTAGTCTTCCTTATGACGTCCCTGACATCATCCACGATTGAAGAAACGAACATTAAACCTCTATTATTATTATCGTTGCCATGTATGGTAACCCTGAGTTGGTTATCGCGCATGCGCATGGTTGGTTAATAACATAATTTTGTTATTATTTATAAAAGAAGTAGGGATTTCTCTAGTAGGGATTGGATAATAAAAAAGCATTTAAAATAAATCTCTTGTGCTCGTCAAACTTTATATCGCCAAACACGGTAAACTAAACTTGGCAGAAGCCCTGCTGTTTTGGCTGCGTTGTTTTAAGTGGTAACTTAGCAACCAACGATTCTGCTGCACTACAAGTCTGAGCAATCCTTCAAGACTGCAGCACATCCCATTGTTCACGTTTGATCGTTACACTTCCACTCTTGGCACTCTAGGCTACACAATGTAGTTCATTTCATAGGTGTGACATACAGAAAAAGTACAATACAGTAAAATACATGTATTTATCCAAAACTATAAAATACATAAAATACGTGACATACGGCAAAATAAAAATAAAATACAGTAAATTCCATGTATTTTTCAACATATATAAAATACATAAAATATGTATTTAACATTTATGGTTCACTTACCTAAATGTCCCGTGTTGGTTCCGGGAAACTTGAGAATTAGAACAACCGAAAACTGCATGAATCTTAAAAGGCGACTAACGCAGATCTATGCCGCAGTGAAGGGATGAGTGGTCTCACCGTAGTTTCTATGTATTTGAATAACTGGTCACTCAGATTCCAGATTAAAAGCGGTCCTGTCACATCGTCGGTTATGGCAGGCTAGGCTACTCTACCCTTCACTGTTCGTTAACCGTTATTTTATTTTATTTTAAAACATAGCCAGAAGCACATTCACTATGATCCTGTTCAAGCATACTGTTTGAAAAGAAAGGCCTGTACAATTCAGTGTAATACAATACAATAAGCATTTAACGTCCGATTTCTCACCTGAAGGTAAAGTAAGGGACGTCCCAAGCATACTATGCAACTGCAAGTATTTCTATACCACCAGAAGCACACATCCCAATACATAAACCGAAGAGAAAGTGAGATTCGATGCAGTCCATTAGACAGAGCAGAAGAATCTAATTAAACAGATCTAAGGAGGAAACGAATGGGGTTTCAGCGGACCCTGGAAGATTGTTATACCTGTACATTATCGGATGATCCAAGATTTTCTGGCAAAGAATTCCTTAGTGTTGGAGCGGTAAAACTTAATGATAGCATTCCAATGGATGATCGTATATCGGGGATATTAAGGAGATTAATACCAAATGATCGAAAACTGCGGGGATGGCTGATAGGGCGTGATTTGCTCAGAAATATATTCATGAAGGTTTACCAAAGTGATAATCTCAACCGTTATAGAGGCAAGCTTGTATTTCATAAGTTCTGAGATGGTAGGTCTGATAGATCTTAGAGTTATTTCTTCAGAAATTGCTACCAAGTCAATTGAACAAATTCCATATAAAATTTGTATAAGGGTAGTTCTGAAAATAAACCGTCAAATTATAATTACGACGTAATATACTAAAGAAATAAAGTCATTAGTTGTTTTATGGCAACTGAGGTAAAGCAATAAATAATTATTGTTAGCATAATTATAATGCTATTGAAACACCGTAGCTCTGTTTCTACTTCAATGTTCATAAACCCATTAAGAGTTATCCTACATAATAATTCCCTTATCCCGAAAAGCGTTACGCGTTACGCGTTTCTAGGACCAGGACATTTACGTGACTGAAACAACGCGACCCGTAGCCTATTGTAAGGCTGCGGACGCGGCTAATATGGAAGCCGTCCGAGCATTGTGGACCGTGGCTAATTGCTAACTAATTGTTGTCTGTCTGCTGGCTCTGGGTCACTTACTGTGTGGGCTATAGTCTGATGCACTGTTCTGTAGAGATCCTTTTAAAGGCTTTTACTGCTGGTAAATTATGACATGAAGCATAAGTAAAGTTGTAAATGTAACATCTTATCGGCATACTTCAGCTGAAGAGACTCGCACCTTCAAAGTAGACCACTCACACATTATCGCAATACGATTATGCTTACAAATATTGTATAATAAACACTGGTCTGGCGTATGGTCAATTGAATCTAAAGTGGGACAGCTGGTGACCTTGCAGTTAGATTAATGACAAATGTCACAGGTGAACTGAAGCGCTTTGAATCAGGATCAGATCTGACGCCGATGCCTGAAGGTCATTTGTGACCTACATGTATACCTTTACCTTAATATTTATTTTATATGTTACACACTTAAACATATAACATTTTAATGTGCACTTTGAGCTTTTAATAATGCACACATTCTTAATAATACACCCCAGAATAGGCCATGAGTGAAATAGATGCATTGTGTTCTGTGGTAGATGTAAACAAAGAGGGCATATACATATAGGTATGCCTTAGGGTGCTTACTTGGGTTAATTTTGTGTTTGTAGGTTGTTTGTTCTAAAATGGCGTTATCAGATTAAGATAAGAGATGCGAGAGATCTTGCACCCCACAAATGTTATCGCAAGGTTACGCCCACTTACACGTTGAGTAGCCAACATGAAGTGCGGTAATGAGCAATGCAGTCTCCGTCATATGTCGATTTCTCTTCTCTCACAGAAATTAATTGCTAGCAATATAATATATAACGCTACAATTTGTCGATCTTACCTGTTACTAGTAGTACCCTACCTGGGTAATGCAACTACTTTAAGGCCATTCATAATGGGCTAGTATCTCCTAGTAGACGGAAATTCTATCTTTTGGACTGTTATCACGGGAAAGCGGTTACTTGGATAAGGAGCTATTTTTATAATCGATCTATCGGTAAGAAACTTTATTTTCTTGTCTGGTGGTAAATCCTATAATTTTCTAGTTTAGGATACAGGAAATCATATTTGTGAAATACAGCAAAGTAAAAATAAAATACAGTAAAATACATGTATTTTTAAAAAAATGTAAAATAAATCAAATAGTCTACATAAAATACATGAAATACGGCAAAATAAAAATAAAAGACGGTAAAATACATATACAAAAAAAATACAAAATACATATAATACATATTTCACAACTATGCAGGAAATTTCGGAATTGTTCTACAGAAGCGTGCTCGTGTTTGTTCAAAGCCGACTAAAGCAGATACTAAGGAAGGAAACTGATAAGCACCTCAGAGACCATATTTTACCGAGTTATAAGGGCTATATTTTAGTCGTGGCAAAAGTATTGTCTGTATTATGGGATCAAAGTGTTGATCGATGGAGTGCTCATGAGAGAGAGAAATAGAGAGAGAGAGAGAGAGAGAGAGAGAGAGAGAGTTGGAGGGGGAAGAAGAGAGAGAGATGGGGG
>JAQFZF010003489.1:0-11320 GCA_034695365.1 Enchytraeus norvegicus
TCGATTGTGTTGAGCCGTCTTGAAGAGAAGCCCTTCGAGCTTCTGAACCTTGACGTTAAACACACTCAAACCTACCTGTAAAGTTGGGGGAATGAAAAACATGCAGAAATTATCGCATAGGCTTAGTGACTGCATCACAATGCGGATCTCTAATAAGTCGGCCTCCGTAAACAGGACAAAACATACAGCAATTATTTTCTACTGCCAGCAATTGTTATTGTTTCGTCATTGGTACAGAAAAACTGTTGTAAAAAATGTTGTTTGATTTCTGTTATGGTATGTAATCTATATGCTACCAGGTCATAGTGCACCTTTATCTCAGCATTAGAACATGCAATTTATTCCTTTGCTTATACGAATTCAATCTATAATGCAGCGTCTATTAATCATCTTAAATCACAAAGCCTATTTCACGATGATGTGTAGCCTATAGATGTGCTACTCAAAGCAACTAGATGGTTTTTAATCGAGAGGGAATGCTGTTGAAACAATAAATTTCTCTCTAAAACTGCTATCGGCACACCAATTACATTACCGTACTGATGAAAATTCTGTTATTTTTTCTCTTCTCCATTTATTATCACACTCAGACGTTCTGTGAAAACACTGTACGTCCTCAAATTATTTTAGGATTATTACTTCATTGCAATTTGTTTGATAAAAACTATTTAAAATGTATAAATGTTTGTTATTTCTCTCTGTCGATTTTGCTATCACAAGTCAGACTTAGTATAACCTTTTGTGAAAACACTGTACGTCTTCAAATTATTTTATGATTATTACTTTAATACAATGGTTTGAATAAATGCTTAAATGCCGTTAAATGCCTCAATTTTTCATGAACCAAAACTTGAAAATTGTATGTAAAAAGCGATTAACCAGTTGATTGACGGGCATAGATTATTTTGCTGCATAACTACAATAACTGTTAGATTGAATATTATATCACGACTATCTCAAACAAATTTAAGTAAGAGCTACTCAAATTGAAGAAATGAATTGACCAAAAACGTTTCAGTAAAAAAAAATAGCTGGAACTTAACCATGAATTGGGTTTTAACCTCCATTCAGGTAAGTAACCTCAGGTTTCAGCAATACATATGAGTGTAAGTCAACGGCTGGACGAGCAAACTGGTAATAAATTAAATGTAACAAGTAACTGAGGAGAGCAAGGCTACGAAGGGAAGAAGGTTGTAAACAGGCGCTTCAATATTATATTAAACGTGTATATGAGATCAAAGATTCCCATTCAAGTTCAAGAAAGTCATAGATGACTTACATAACCGTGTACTTGCTAAAAGCTGTACATGTCAATGCAAAGCAATTAATTGTTGAACACCAGTCTAGCACATTTTTAATAGTTACTAATATTTATTATGCATTATAATTTCTTTTTATACGTATGTACTACTTTATTATTGCTTAATAATTATGTAGGATTTTGGTAAAGGTTAGGATTGTAGTTAGGGTTAGAATTTATGTTAGGGGTGTGTTTTATGAATATGAGACTATTATGAGTTAATAGCTAGTAATCCTTTATAGACAAAAAATGGCCCACTGGTGCTCTACAAACTTAGTATAACGGCTAGTCAATGGCCAGGATACATAGACCACTATGAATCCTGGCCATTGCATCCCTTTATCAAGAAGTCAAGAGTAGATAAACTGGAAGAATGCGCAGAGTTCTGTATACACGAACAAAACATTTCAAGAGGTGGGAGTTAATTCACTGCGTCAGAGATAAAAGTGCTATTAACAAAACATCTGCAAAAAGATGTTACTTCTCTCCCAAGTCGAAAGTATAAAAAAGGTATTTTTCCTGTGAAATCGATTACCAATCTGTCAATCTATCAATCAATAAATCAATCAATAGCACTCTTGGTTCTGGATTCAAGCTGGCCTATCAGTCTATCAAGAAGTACAAAAACATAAACACATAAAAACAAAACATAAGCCCCACGACCACGATCCATTGGAGTGCAGTTATTCGAAATTCGATCCCCAGGCTTGTTCGTATCGTAGCTGATGTTCACTTTCGGGCTATGAACCAGACTTTAAATCCGGGTTGACGTTTTAGTTGGAATCGTATTTATGTATAACTGCATAAATATCTCTTCTATTAGCACTTCGATCGCCTTTTTAGAATCTCAAGAGAACGTTTAATTACGTTTGAACTGGTTCTCACTAAAGATAGAGTTAATGTGAACCATATGTTTTACATTATAATGTGGGAGTCTCATCATCTCATGTTAACTTACACAGGTAAATGATAATAATTCATAGAGAGGATTCCTACAACTTCATTTTATGCTAACATTTAAATCGGAGACTACTATAAAGTCATGAGTATAAAAAATAAGTAATTTGAGTAACGTTTAGTTAAGAATGATGTAGTGATTAGTGATGAAAAGTGCAGTGAAATCAATGACAACGATATTTGTAGTCATATAGCCTATAGATCTGTTGATGCATAGATCTATTCGAGGGAGGCGAAGAATAAGATGGCTGGATGAGGGGCAGACGTTGATAGGTCAAGGGCTCGGGCCACTGAAGGAAGAGGTGATGCAGAGAGGCAGCTGGAGATCGCTCATCAACTTGATCCACCATCAGGAGTCCGGTGTGACTTGTTTGAGGGTGGTAATAAGTCAAAGGGTCTATTGGCCTACCAGTGTTGACCATTGTTCTATCACAAAAACTACTATGCATGCGAAGCTCTATTAACGTACATGTTTACATAATAATTTATGATTCAAAATCATACCTCCTATTATCCTCATTAATAACCAACCCTGGTCCCATGAACGGATCCAGATAAGGAACATTCAGGAACTCACAACTAAACACTTCCGGTGGAATAGCCTTCAATCCACCGGAACCTCTTCCTGATCCATCTTGGGAACCAGGCCGTGAGAAATCCTTACAGCAATCGTTAAATATCCAGCAAAGATCATCGCAATAACAGTTTCTTTCCGTCAATAAGAAAGCTCTGGAAGGATCGAGAATGGGAAGGCGAATGTATCCGTTAGGACCCCTGCAGGTGTTTCCTGTCTCACACGATTCCTCAGGTGATATCGTGGTGGAAAAACCAAAGGCTCCGGCGAATTTATCCTTCAATGGATCATCGAATCCGGAAGATGGACTTTGCCTTTTTAGAGGATCGTCGAAAGAGCCGGGTTGTTTGTTTTTCACCGGATCACTAAACTGTCCAGTGACTATTATCACCAGACTACATAACTGACATAGAATTAGCAGCATCTCCACGGAATGATGATTGAACTGAAATCCTGTTTGAAATCCTGTTTGTATAATTATTTGCTTAATTTATAATTGTGATACAATTCATCCAGTAGACATATGATTACTATTTGACAAACACTTTGGATGTCGATTTACACATAGGACCTATTCTCAGATTGAGATCATGTTGACACGCTACTATTTATTACAACCTGAAAAAATAATCATAAGTTAGTTATAATATTCAGCAGCCATTATTATTTTTAGTGTGGTCATAAAATAAATTTTAGCTATTTCGTATATGTTTACAATCGAAGGCAATATGAAATTGACTGCACTAGGGACAACTGCTCCAGCTAGCCGAATTCAGAAGATAATTTTGGATTTCTCTGAGGATTTCAATAGAAATGTACATAGTGCTTGATATTGCTATTAAATTTTGCCTCCTACCAATTCCTGAAAATGACGACTTCTATTGTCTAGCTCATTTACCGCCTTAAGCTATACATGTAGGCATATCAAATTTCTCTGAAAGAAATTCTCTTAAAAATGACTCAACCTATCAGTCATGACTAGTCTGTAAAAGAACATATTTATTATGATAAGGTTCTATCCTCTCGGTAATGTTATCATAGACTCGTTTTCTATATTCATAACGTTGTATATGCCTCTCGGGTGGTATGCTGTGATTGTGCCATCAATTACTGAAAGCAGCTTGGTGTAAGTTTACTTTCACACACGTTTACACGTTTTGCTCTGGGAGTAGGATGTTTGCAATGTGTAAAGATAGGAGGTAATTTTAGCAAAATCCGTCCTTTCTTTTAACTTTTCTTTTAACTCTCATCTACAAATCTAGAGAGTCTGCTCTACTGAAGAGCATCGAGAGATGAATAAATTTTTGGAATTTAATAATTTAAAAGTACAATAATTCTTTTGGACAGCGATTGAATGCCCCGGTTGGACAGTGTAGTCTGTAGAATGTTTTGCTTGATGACCAGGATGTCACGGGCTTGTCCCAGCCGGGTCCGTCGCTGACAGCATCCTTCGATACGGACTTTGTTATAGAGCTTTATTCGCTCCGATCAATGTCATTTTTGGTTTTAAAAAATATATGAATAAATATAAAACCAATTTTTTTGTTCATTTAGATACATGTAGATACAACCTGGATACAAATGACAACTAAACGCAATATCTTCATAGACAACAGAAAACAGGAGGAGCCAAATGGCACGATCGGTTAGGTTTCCGACTGCGGATCAGAGCGGGGTTCCAATCCAAGGCTCGCTCGTCACTAATATCCTTTCGAGAGATGAAACTGATGTTAAATTCGGCTTGAAAACATACAATTTGGATTAACGTCCGGATGATCCTATCCGACATTTCTTCCGCCCAGATTCAACAGTCCGAGTAACACAAACAATTAGTGCCATAACGGATGTCCCTAACGACTGTTCAGTTGTAGTATTTATTGGAATGGTTCTAATAAAATACGTGTGTATTTCCGGACAGAATGGGGCCATTATGTTACAATGAGGCCATAAACACTGATGCCATTAATTCCATATTATATTAATAAATGAAGTTGCTTGTTTTAAATTAAGAGTTTTTCGCTTTACTGTCACACATGACATAAAATACTTTTTAATTTCCGATTGAATGGAGCCACTTATTGTGATGAATCCGTGAAAGTTGAGAACCAGCCGAAATTTACTTGTGTCGTAAGAGGCGTACTACTTTAGATACAGCAGTTGAGAGGTCTTGATAGCTATGTGGTTATTAGGCCTATCATAAACTCTATGTTTTGACCTATTGATCTACGTTATTAGAAACGGTCTCACCCGTCACTGATGTAGCGTTTAGCCCCGAAACTGACGTTAATTCGGTTTATATCTGTTTGATCATAAATCCTAACCTACAGACTATAGTATCTAGGCCTATATCTAAAAAATTACGCAACGATACAATATTATATCCACACTTGAAGTAATGTTGTTTTGATTGCCTCACATATAACGCCCATATTGCTAAACACCCGCATAGAAGTCATCGGCGTAAAATCAGTCACGTTGCAAAATAATTATAATAATTGCTGTCAATTATCGCACTAAAATGACATCGTAGAGTTATTATTTAATGTGGTGCATTTTCTGTATTGTAAATTACATGTATTATTCATCAAACCTACTCTTTACTTAATGTTTGTCCAATGCAAAAATGCAGTAGTCTATTACTGCAGCGTTCGTAAGTGAGTACACAATCGATCAATCAAATATCTAGATCAAATCATAACGGTTGTGACTTTATCGCACTTCGATTATATATTTTTCAAAGAGAAAACTTGTGTCTCAGAGGTTATTTTCCTTTTCACTCTTTAATCTCTTAATCATCTAACGAACACGCGCAGTTGTCGATGATTCTAATGTCGAATTTCACAGATAAATTATGACCTATAAATTATGGAAGAATCCAAAATATGAATTTATACCTCGAACTCGTTTGGCATCCTATAGAAATTAGGGAATAGAAATTATAGAAATTATTAAACCTATTATATGCATTACAAGTAACCTTAATATTAGACTCGAACTGAAATAATAGCAACATGTTTATTATGCACATCCAACAAAGAAAGTTCTACTCCTACATGTATATCAGTATAACAAGACTGTCAGACAGTTGAGGAACAGGATAGAGGTATTGGAGTTTGTATGAGATTAACGTCTACCAGCTGGTGTGGCGAAACTGAGATTAAATCGGGGGGATAGTTAATCAATCAATCTGCCGCTTTTACACAGCGGCAGATTTACTTAACTTAATCTCAGAAGAGCTTTTGAACAGTGAAGGATAGAGTAGCCTAAGCTGCCAATGCTGCCATATTCCACAACCGATGTGGGAGGATCTCTGCTAATCTGGAATTTGAGCGATAAAAGGGGCACTCTATCTCAGGGCACTTGGTAAATTTGTAAACATTTGACTAATTTCTATATATTAATAATAATCAAATTAATTCCACAATTTTTACATATAGGGAGCACATTACCATTGCCCCTGTCCAAGCCACTGACCAGCTGTAAGCACTGCTACTAATTCTATACTTGTTGCAGAATTTCTTCAATTACAGACAGTTGTAGTCAATGTTAAACTGATCTCTAACTTATTAAAACGCTGAATTTCGAAAAAACGCTATCAATTTCGCCAGAACTCTACATTCGAATAAAAGATAAAGAATTGTTTCAGAATGCCATGTTATTATATTCACCATCATCATCAGACGGCCATCACATCCTTTGTGGACCTGACCACAGAAAACCTCGTCTATCCGCCTAACCAGATATCAATCCTCCGTCGAGCATTGAGGACGCGGGCAACATTAAGAAAAGAAAACAGGAAAGGTTTCAAAAGTCCCTAGAGTCCTGGAAATAGCAAATCCTCATGAACGAAAGTCCATGAGTGGATCCCAGCCACGGAAATCCTCCGAGAGATATTATATTTAAAATATATAAGATATAAGAGATTATATATGAGAGATATTATATTTAAAATATATCAGATATAAGAGATTATATATGAGAGATATTATATTTAAAATATTATATTTAATGATGTCATGTACGTATAAAAACAACTGCACACTATCTAACGCTTCAAGCTGGTAACTATCGACGCTTGCTGTTCCAAGTTGTTCTTGTCTACAGCTGTGGCATCCAGCTACTGTAGCTACAGTTTAATTTTCAGCTGCAATTACAGCTGCACAGCAGTTGTTGTATAGCCAGAAAAATTACGGTAATTAGCAACTGTTGTGTATAACATTAATATATTTACGGTGTTAAACAAATTATTGGATTCTGTTGAAAGCCATGATCGCCAAAACTCGAGCTGGTTTGTGTACCTATAAAGAACATGAATTTTGATCTATTGAGTGCTACATTGACTGATTAACTGAATTGTGGATATTTTTATTGATCGATTGATTGATTGATTGATTTTTACAGGTTGTAAACAGCCCTGTGGGTTTTATAAAAACGATTCGATCAGTAGGAATGGAATGAATCGTGACCCGACTACTCAAGATCGTCTAGATTGATTGATTGATTGATTGATTGATTGATTTTTTTTACCTTGGGTGTAAACAGCCCGGTGGGTTTTATAAAAGCGATTCATTAAGAATGAAATGAATCGTGGCCCGGCTACTCGAGATCGACTAGATTAAAAGACCCACGAAAACACACTGCATTTAACCTCTGCAGAGCAATTGAGAGCTTCTGCCAAAGAAAATAGGTCTCTCGCTGATCCCGGGTATGTAGCGCAATCTGTCTGCCGATACCATTGATGAATTCAGCTCCACCGGGGTTGGTCGGGCCCATAGTCTCCATTGATTGATTGGTTGGTTGGTTGGTTGGTTGGTTGGTTAGACCCTCCGCCAGGAAACACTGGTGGGGATTACCCACCCACTGATCAAGGTCAGCGGGTTGAATCATATAAACTGTGAAATACTTGATAACTGCCGACTCGACATTCTACTGCGAGGCGGAGGTATTAGGGTGGGAGATCAGGCTTGTCCCTCAAAGATTCCATGAAAATATAATATAGAATATCTTAACTTTTTCTTAAAAATTTAATAAAGATAGTTAAGTAAAATCAAAAGTACCACTGATTCTTAGTGCGAAGCTGATCCAGTTTCTAAGCGCGTTCAGCACTTATGTGACATTTATCGTTAATCTAGAGGCGAAGTCGCTAACCTCACTTTTGATCCATTACTATCGTACCTCAGTTCCGTGTTTAAAAGAAGAGTTACCATTATTGTAAAAGTATCAAGCTCCCATGTTAAAACCCACCCACACGCCACAAACAGTATTGTTTTTAACACTGTGTCATAGGAAGCGCTGTATCCGGCTAAGTTTGCTTTATGCATGACTTGCATGCTCCTATCAAAAGCCTGTTGAGTGGATATCTCCATGATTCTATAACAGATAAGACGGATAGATACTCTGATAAATTGTAACAGAGTTAGATTAGGTCTACTATCAATTATTATTATTTATTATTATTATTATTATTTATTTATATATCAATGTTAATTCACCAGAAGCCAATGGAACAAACAGAGAACAAACAAATCAGTGAGGCAAGTGCAAATACATAACTAATTAAAATACGCAATTTATTATTATGTATAGTTGTAAACATGTCATAACCCAATTATAAGCCTACATAGACTATAATGTGCGTTTAATCTTTAATCATTTACTAATACAATTACTTCAACCAGTCCAGTCCATTCATTCTTCATTCATTTTAATAATCCATTCTACATTTTTTGCTAGAGATTAAATTTAAGCTGCTGATTGATTGATTGATTGATTGATTAACGTTTAAGAAGCGTTTAACTGTATTCACCAGGTGGCCACACCCGCTAAATTATTTTCAACATCTGAGTCAATACAATACAATATTACGATACAATACAAATTACGGGACTCTAGAGAATAGCCTAATCGAAAGCTGTAGAAATGTATCGTAGCCGACTAAAGCAGTCACTGAGAAAGGCAACGGGAAACATCAGAAGCCAAATTTTCCTTTGAACAAAGGCATCTGTTTAAGTATGGTATAGGCAAAGCTTTCTTACTGGGATCGGCTAGTTGAATTGATCGATAGTGTGCTCATTAATGATCGAGAAGGTAGACTCTGTAGGAAATATCTCTTTTGACTTGCCATGCGGCAGAGCAATTGATGGATAGATCAATTGACGTCCCTGATATTCATCATCGTCAGATGATGAACCTCTCTTTATTTAGTTAACTCTTTATTTGATTTTGATTTTGATAACACTCTCTGTTAGAATGATAACAATCCTGATGACGTAGGCTAAGTCTAGACTAATTAACCTGACTGTGAGTGGCTGCATCCGAATGTGTTCAAATACACCAGGCTGCGGTGGCATTGAGACAACTATTATTTTGAAACCCTTTCCAATTCTCGAGAATTATTGTTTTCATTTGATGGTCAATTAATTTCCTACTCAAAGTATTGTTAATGTCGTTCAAAGAGTACATTCTTGAAATTATACGCAGGACCGGGTTAAAGGTAGTTGACAGTGGCGGTTCTAGGCCGCGGCCGGGGTGCAAACTGGCCTCGAAATAGTTGCGCGACCCCGAAAATTTGTTATATACCATTTATATAGGAAATTTAGAAATATTTCTTGGGCCATGGACCCCAAAATATTTCTCAAATATTTCTGTCTAGAACCGCCACTGGTAGTTGATCCACTGAGGTAGTACATTATATCCTAAAAACTGAAATGTAGTTGCATTGTAGTTGCTGATGAGTTTATTCCTAGCTCTCTCAGACTTAGGCTGCAGTTCGACACCGCACCGAGAATGCATAGTTCTTCGAAAGCAGACCGTGGATATAGAATGAGACTTAAGATCAATTTCTCCATCAAAGATGATGTCAAGAAGATTCAATTATTACTCCATTTGTTTTTCCGGATTGCGTTTTAATTAACGTTCGCGGTACAGCGGATTATATATGAACGTGACTGTAACTGTACCGTTACAGACGATCAGTATTAGGAGTAGAAATAGAGGTAGGGGTAGATGTAGGTAGGGGCAGAGGATGGCCTAGGGTTTGTGTTCCAAGAGGCCTCCTCCTGTAAGCCATTGTGAAGAGGAAACTGACGGTAAACACAGTTTTTGAGTATTCGTCTCGATATCGTCGTCAGATGAACGTTGAACTGTTATTTATTAGATCGTCGGACGTTGAACTGTTAGATTCATTCAATCCAATATTCAGTATTCAGTATACTGATATCATATCTGTACGCTGTAGAATAAGAATGAAAATTAACGCCAACTCTTTTCATCGAATATGATATCAGGAGTCAGGACGTCTCTTTGGTAATTTAGCAAATCAATATTTTATCGGTTCATTATCTCGTTATGATAAAATACAGGTTGATTTAACGTTTGTTTCAAAGTTTGGTGACGAAATAATGCAGGAACGTCTCGGTCCGCATTGGCCTAACTAGCTGGGCCACCCAAACGCAGTCAATAAAAAACAGATGCTGAGAGAGAAACTTGAGAAAGTGATAAAACACGGTGCGAATAAATTTTCAACGAACGGAACGATGATTCAAAGATGATCATGAAATCAAAGTCATGATGTTGTCGTTGCTCACCGATGATGGCTTCTGTGCTGCTGACACCCTCTATCCTCCCATTGAGAGGGTTGCATGGTTCACCCTCACTGTGTCCCTCAAGTCTAAGGCAGCTATGCCTCCACGATCATGATAAAATTTGGTATCACCCTACACCCCACCCAATGAGGGGATGGATGTCAGCACCACGACAGCATCATTGATGAGCAACAACAACATCATCATGATAGTATCACCCTGCATCGGTTAACCTACTGATAACATGCCTCCGCTGAGCGCTCCAGTCGTCCTCATTCTGCCCCACTCCACCGTACCTCGACCTCACCAGGTCAGCTATCACTTGCAGGTCCAATCCCACTGACAGCCGGGGCTGGAAATATGGAGTGATCGTCCTGGAATGCATCCCTGCTGGATCTGGAGTCCTGGTCGACCGGTGATATGGAGTAGATGGAGGCAATGGAGAGTAACGATCACTCGGATTGCTCTCATCAGAATTATTCGTGTCCGTATCGCCATTCAAATCATTACGACGATTAACAGCATTTTCATTATGATAATCGTGTACAATTTTTATGTATTCATCAATTGATCCGTTAATTTCATTTGTTTCGTAACGATGTAAATTTCTATCTAAGTTTTCATCTACGCCTGTGACGGCAGATCCTGAATACTCGTTACTGGTAGGAACTTCCCCAATACCATCAGTGGTAACTATTTTTTCATCTTTATTAACGGAAACTATTCTTTCGATATCATCGCTGATAGAAACTATTCCATTTTCGACATTATCATCGCCATTATCATTTACGTCATTAATTGAAGCGAAGTCAATATTGTCAAAAGCACTTGAATAATCGTTTTTCGTAATTTCCTCGATCGAGTGAATTGGTTGAGTTTTCTGATTACAGACTCGTAATTGTGAAC
>JAQFZF010003490.1:0-11320 GCA_034695365.1 Enchytraeus norvegicus
TCTTTACAATACAATACAATCCAATGAGAATATAACGTCCGTTTCCTCACCCGAATGCGAGGTCAGGGACAAATAATCAAATGACAATTGGTCACAATTATTATGAAACTAGTCCTGAAGCACAAATCTTCATTCATAGCATTGTTAAAACATAATATCATAAGGTTCTATAACTATGAAATCTGTGTCATTATGAGCTAGCTTTGCTACTCAATATTTTGACAGTAGTGGTGTATTTATAACAGGATTCTTTGGAGCCTTCAATAGAATCTACTGAAGTGACGCAGGTGTAAGCAGAATTGACAGTTACACGAGTCCTGTAGGGTACCTGTATGGCAGTAATGGAGTATAGAAACTAGAAAGCTAAGGTATATAATGTGATAATTAATTATTCGTCAATTCTTTGTCCTGCAGATTCCTTTAATACTATTTGATCATGTTAAAGATTTATACATAAATTATAATATACTCCCTGTGCATTTACTTTATAAATTATTTCTACTTAAGTTGATGCATCGCTTTATCAATTGCCGCCAGAGTCTACCCATTGTAATTTCCAAGCTCTTTTGTTCTAATGATGCAGTTCATTCTTTCAATACTAGCATCAATTTAATTTAAACTACATTCGAAGCTCGAAGTCTATAAGTTTCATTGGGCCCACAATGTGGCTCCAGTTACCAAATGAAATTAAAGAATGCTCGAGTTCATCTGGTTTTATTAGATTATGCAAGTCTTCACTTTCTCTGAAAATTTAATTTAATTCAGTAATTTGTATTACTGTTATAAGCTCTTTTTGTGTTGTATGTGTTAAACAATGTGGCGTTCGTTATAATTTAATTTTGTTTATATTCACGACATTCTTTTATTTTTGCTTAAAGGCGTCCTGCTCGATGGCCGAAAGGTCCCTCAGGACCTTAAAATCACTAATCTTTTATATTATTGATTTCGCAATTTATTGTTAATTGTAAATGTATATCATTTGAACACTGAAATCTGTATTTATGATTGTAACACTGTGGTTTTGAAATAGAGCCCTGCGCGGGTACTCAGTTTGATACCCTCACCCCCCCCCCCCTCCTCATTTTAATTTTAACCGCAACCTCCCCTCCTGGCAGATTCATTTCCCTCACCTCCCCTCACCGTCAAATCAGTATCCTCAACCTCCCCTCACCTCGAAGAAAATCCCCTCACTTTCCCCGCACTCTCCGTTGAAACTCTCATCAGGTCAATTATTTTAATCTCAGCAATGTGGGTTTTACTTATATAGGCTTTCTTTGTTAGCTACATTTGGTGGCGATTCGTTTGGTAGCTACATTTGGTGGCGATGGTAGGCCCGGAATAGAAGGGTCATGCCCCCACCCTCGAGTAATTTTCATGTGGCCCCGAATTTATTCATGAGTAGCCTACTATTTTCTCAATAGGAGCTCCAAGTGAGGTGTTAGATTTCATCCCGACTTGTTCCTTCCCCCACTGAGCCTATAGATCTACTGTCAAAAATAAAAGAATCTCGATAGCAGTACAGTATAACCCAACAAAACTTGTTGATACAAACAATGCCTTAGCACTGTTGGTATTTACAACTTTGGCTGCGAAATATTTTACGACAGCAAGGATCGTAGAAGAAAGGAAAGCAATATCATGGATCTAATGCAGCAACCACATGCAGCAAACACATGCATCTCTAATTCTTTATCCATTATATTCTCTTTCATATTATTGTGCAATCACAGCGGTTATCTGGCTGATTTGTAAACCTCAACCGCAGTTTTGCCAGAATTTTACAAACCTCTCCGCGGTTTTTCCGGGATCTTACCACCCTCCCCGCGATTTTCCCGGTAAAATTATACCACTCTCCGCAAATTAACTGCAAATTTCTTTGCGGGGAGGGTACCCGTGTAGGGCTCTATTTTGAAATGAAATAACTAACTAACTAACTAACTTTTTACACAGAAGAAAGTGAGATTCAGACGTTAAAAGTCGAATCCGTTTTATATTCTAGAAGGTCAGTAGTTCAATAAAGCATGTCCGATGGATTGGATCAGCCGGACCACGTTCCTGACTTACCGTCTATGACAAGCATTCCTGCGGATGACGGCGGGGGTGGGACTGAACATGCTGGGGAAGTGGTGGAAGAGGTTGCTGCAGTAGAACACGAAGGACATCAGATAGAAGAAGTGAGAGCAAAGGTGGTAGATCACGGTGTAGTTACAGAACACGTCGAAGCAGGGGAGACTGATGGACACGATGACACAACTCATCAATCTCATGAGGCTGGCATGGTCGACTCGGAGGCTGCTCACGCCACAGGTGGGCATGGCACAACAGAAGTGGCCGAACACACAGAAACTGCTGAATCAGCAGAAATATACGAACATACCGGCGAGATTCATATAACTGAAACTGGTGCTGAAGCGTCAGTGAATATAGAAACTTCAGAGCATCATGAAGAGTATATAGTACCTGCGGAGCATGATGAAGTTCATGGTGAATCTGTTGAAGAAGTGGCTGAGGCTGCTCAGGATGCTGATGAACAACCAGTTGTAGGATCTGCTGAGGAAGCGGATGTTCATCATCTAGAAGAAGAGGAGGCGAGTGTGAATGAGGATGGATTAGTAGAGGGAAAGCTTGTCGAATCAGAAAAATTCGATGAGGAATCTGAAAGTGAAGTCAGTAGCCAACAAGAGGAATCCGTGCAAGATGTAGTTGAAGGCTGCTCAACGCAAAGAGATATGACTGTACCGAAAGCCGATTCTTTATTTGCTAGTCTTCGTACCCTACAGGATTTTGTCAAATCAAAAGATGAGAATATCAACAGAGACGATCTCAGCAAGATTCAGAATATGATGCGTTCGATGAAATCAGATATGAAATGCCTCAGACAATTCTGCGAGGCCACTCAGACTCAGATGGAAACGGTAGGAGAACCGATGAAGGAGATGGCTGCAAAGATAGCCAGTACAATCTCAGCACAGCCCTTGCTCAAAGCTGCAGATGAAGAAAACACCGAGGAAGAGTTGCAGTTGGAACTGCGACGACGTCAGATGGAAAACCAAGTGGCGGAGATCAACAGTGCCTTGCTTGAGAGCAGCAAGTTGGTTGCCATGACCGAACACGCGGCTATGAAAGCGAGTCAAGCAATTGTGGAGGTAGTGGAGACAGCTCGAAGAGTTAAAGAAGAGTTAGAAGAGAGACGCAAGAAGGAAGAGGAAGATAAAAAGTTGGCCACGGAGCAAGCAAAACAAGAGGAATTCAAGAAGAAAGAAAAAGAGCGTAATGCCATCGAAGCGAAACTTTTAGAGGAACGACTGAAGGAAGAAGCCAAAAGAGCTGGAAATATGGAAGGATTTGAATCTTGTATGCTGGATATCGAATCCGAACAGGAATTTGATGGAGGAATTGGATGCATCGTTCACTATAATCCAGAGTCGCTCAACCCGGATATGTTTCAGTGTGAGGTTGTGAACGTGATTGATGCAGACTTGGAGTATCACATTAGGGAAGAATTGATCAGCAACATAATCGAGTTGTCACCCACAGGGGTATGCATCGGAAAAGTGCTTAAAGGCATCATCAACATCGACATACCTCATTGTATGACAAAGAAACAAGCTGTTCTTAGACAACCAATCATTCGCATGGAGGTCAAAGGACCAAAACATACAAAACTGTGGAAAGAGGTCGAGACAGTTGAAGCCACTGTGGAAGGGAGGAAAGATATCAACGTTGTACGTGCGAAAGGTCTCCGATTGTTCGGCAGATACGTGGTCATGTCTCGTCTGCGCAAGGATCACGTCAAAATGCGCAAGAGGGGTGGAACGGTATTCACTCAGCTTGACGAGAAAGTTAAATTCACGTCAGACGAGGATTCCTTTCCAACAAGAGAGCGCCTGTCCCTGCAAATCCAGAGCGTAGATTCTCTGTCACTTTGGGAAATCCGGAGAAGACTGGATTGCGCTAAGGGACTCCTTTGTTCTACAGCTCTATATCGATTCGAGTGGATAAATCGATCCTTCCAATCATCTCTATTTGTTACGATGCCAATTCCTCCAAATCCTGTAACAGTACGTAAGTTGACGGGAGGGGGTAAGCCTAGAGGCAGTGATGGGGGTCTCCCGCCAGGCCTTGAGGACGACAGAGACGAGGAAGACACCGGTAAAGCAGGTCAGACCCACGGCAAAACAGGCGCTGATGGAAAGCCCTCTGGTGAAGAAGAGGCTGGCGAAAGTGGAGATGCCAGACACGCAGGTGATGATGCCTCAGCAGCTGGTGAGGAACTGAGTAAACATGACGATGACGCAGATTCTCTAACCAGCAACACTTCCAAGGCACCTCCTCCCAAAGGAGCGGAACCTGAAAAGCATGCTGCGGAACCGGCCAAGGCACAAGAAGCTGAACCTGGCGAGGCAGGAGAAGCTGATGAAGAAAAAGAAGAGAAAGCGGATGCAGAGGCGGCCGCTAAAAAGCGTGACCTAAGCAGCAAGCAAAAGAACAAAGGAGAGATGACTAAAGAGATGAAAGCCTTGTGGAATCGACCTGTTAACTGGTACATGGGACAGTATGGAAAGGAAACAGATGAAGATGATCGAGATCAGCTGATGGTACTACGTTACGATGACAAAAAAGTGAAATGGGTTGTGGAGAACTACCACGCTGATATACCAAATCACGGTGACGTCGTCAGGATAGAACTCCCAGAACCGGTGAAAGCGTTAGTGGTGTTCCGCATGACTCTGACGGCTAAAGAGAAAGAGGCGGAACAGATTGCTGACGAACTGGAAAAGGTTCTCTCGCAGAAGTTGGCAACTTTCATCCTCAAGCAGAGCCAGGTAGATCCGTGTGACGTGCGGGCCTGTGTCGTGCCCTTGCTGAAGAGAGATAGGGCCGAGAGGCAGCTGATAGCTGCGGACTATCGAGGACCCAGGCCGAGCCTTCCCTTCACCGTGAGCGAGGGGGATCAGCTGTGTCTGACCTTCCGCGGGAACGTCAGGTGTATGTCCGACTCTAAGCTACTCACCGCTGTCTACAACTCTAACATCGACACCACCTTTAGTCTAACGGTATGATGCTTATTTTGTACAAGTTCCCATATTGAAAAAGATTCGATAAAATTATGCCATATGTCCTCTAATTTAATATCTAATAGACATTGAACATAACAAAAAAAATCGATCCTTGCTAAAAAGGCCAGTTTCAAAATCTGATAATGATATCACACCACAATAAATAGTGTATAATCAATATTATATGATCCATTATTTCATATTGTAACAATAATGAAACCCTAAGTTAGTCAGCTAATCGGTAGTTTAGGCAGTTAAACTACCCAATGGGTTAAGTTAGCCATGAACAAAGAAACCCAGCATTAGTCAATAACGACGGTAACACATTAAGTATTGCTGTATTGTTGGTATTGCAGGCGGGAGATAACATTTAATACTGTAAGTATTGTTGCATTGTTTGTATTGTTGGTGTTGCAGGTGGGAGAGAGTGACATCTACCTACAGAAGAGCTACGACGAGTACCGAGGATTTGTTCAGCTGAGGATTGTCTATCGAACTCTCTTAGAGTCGCCTGAGGCGACCGAGGAAGCAGCAGCCGGGGTGGCACAAACCCAGGAAAAAGAGGACAGCAAGCATGAGGAAGTTGACGACGATGCTGAGCCCGCTGTTGCTCCCGCCTTCGGCGGCGACAGGCGGCGTAGCACCATCGTAACACCCGAGGAGTTAGCGGCAGCAAATGAGGCGGAACAGTTGGATGAGAGGTCCAAGCACAGCGTCGAAAGAATCGTTCCCGACGAGTTCATTAGAAGCGGATCGGTAGCAAATCTGGATGAAGGAGACAGCACGGACAGCCTGGAAACTACAGATGCTGACGGTATTCCGAAAAAAGTCGGAAAGGGAAAACGAAAGTCAATCAAACCTTTGTTTGACATTAAGATGGATACCATGTCGGAACTTTTGATAACCTTTCCTAAGAATCTTCTCCTGTTAAAAGCCAAGCCACCGATGAAGGCTCCTATCACCTACCGCCCTGACGGTGACCCAGTCAACGAAAAGATCATACGTAGGCTGTGTCAAAGACTCCACACGGACGACAATTGGACACTCCTGCTCAAAAATCTCCACCTGGACATGCAGACCATATCCTGCGTTACCACCTATCAGGAAATGAGAAAACAGAAACCGGAGGAGATTCGTTATCACATTCTGCTCCAGTGGGTTAAAGGTCTGCAGAAGTCTGAGAACAAACTGGAGCTACTATTCACCGCGCTGACCAACGCTACGTTGGTCGATAATGCCAACTGGTTGAAGAACATGGTCGATGTTGTGTTGGGAAATATAAAACCGAGCGAGTCATTCGACGATCACGCGCAGGGAGATGGTAAAACAAAAACTCGTGTTACGTTGAGTCAAATTGATCCGGTGGTTCCTGGAAGGAAATCCGAAAAGTCTAATACAGACATATCTTCGATGGATGAAGAGAGCAGGCAGGACGACGGCTCTACAAAACCTATTGATGCAAAACTAAATGAAGCGGGTGGAGAATATGAGGATAGTTCTGTGGATGTGCGAGCACTAAATCAAGAGGGAAATGATCTGAATGTAGCTTCGGAACATGCAACACAAGAGGGTGATGTAGAATATGAGATAACTCACCAGAGTGGTCATGAACTGGAGGGATCAAATTATCCCAGACGTTCCAAGCATCAGGAGGGAGATCAAGAACACGGAGAAACTGCGGAACCTAAGAGACAATCAGAGCACCACGAAGATACACCACAGCAAGATGAGACCCAGGAACAAGGCGAAGCCACCGAGCAGCATGAGGAAGCCAAAGACCATGAAGAGGCTCCTGAGCATTAAGACACTGCCGAGGAAAAAATCGAATAGATGATGAACAATTTAGTAGAGTGGTAATGCTGTGCCACATAGCACATCAGTTCAGTGTCCGACTCGGCTTCCATAGGTTCATGGTTCAAATTCCAGGGCTCATCCATCACTGAAGTAGTACTAAGGAGGCGAAACTTACGTTAAATTCGGCTTTGCATTTTAAAAGTCGTTTTTGTCATAAATCTGTTTTTCGAGGCTTGTGAGGTAAAAGTAATGGTAAAATAGGACCTCTATAAAAAGGACCCAATAATTAGAACCCTATGTAAGATAGGACTAGTATTCTCTGCATGAGCCTTGATGTTAAATTGAAGATATCTTCTTTTCGAACTAGATAGTTGTAGCAAGCCAACCATTACAGGCCTGCTTATTTCATGGACCTATACTGTACAGTTTTTTTTGTTATGCATTACTCGGTACGCAATTAGTAAGCAGAATGCGGTGTCACTAATGTACATGAACCGTTTAGTACCGGTAATGTGGATCATTGTTCTCAGAAGTACTTGTTCGTGTTCTGACCGAGTTCGGAACTGTATCCCGGTTTTCGTGAGAGAGAGAGAGAGAGAGAGAGAGAGAGAGAAAAAGAGATAGAGAGAGAAAGCGAGAGACAGAGAGAGAGAGAAAGACAGAGAGAGACAGCGAGAGAGAAATCTCCTATTTCTGCTAGCAATACGCTACAGACTGAAGGGCTTTCTAACTTTATTTTAAATCGGTGTAAATCCGTTTAACACAACGCAACTAATAGTAACAGACCGGTACTTTAGAGCCCAACATTTCAGCATTTATATGACTATAATTGTTGCTAATATTCTCAATCTATTCCAAAAAGCAGAACAACACAATATTATCCGTATGCAAAACTGTACCAAGTAACATCAGAAATATAGTAAAAAATGGTGTTTATTTCAACAATATCTCCAAATTGTTTTCATAATATTTAACATATTGTGATGGCATTTACTACATATTATGGTGTTCTACAACACTGGCCAAATAATATTCATTAAGTCTATGGATTTGAAAATATTTGCAAATATTAGAAAATTATTTGTTTTGTGGGTTGGCCCACTTTTGCATACGGTCATTATGTTCATACCATCAATATGATTTCATTATAACTTAACGCTAAAATACAACTTGAATAATATCAAATAGTCTCTAATATAAAGTTACAAAAACTTACTTTTGCCTGATAGCCAAAAACTAATAATTTCGCATAATAAGAAAAGTAAACGATCATCGACAAAATTGTAACTTATGCTAGTATCCTGGTTGAATATCTAGAGTAGTCATTGGAACACTTGCTAACTGATAGAAAGCGCAAAAAGGTATTCAGTTCTTAGCCGGGTCAATTCGTCATTAAGTCAATCCTTATGCTTTGGAAACAGGCGTCAAGTTTGGCTTTACTTGACATTTATGACCTGCCGTTAGGCAGTGCACTGAGAGATACTAAAGCTCACGTGATGTTTAAAATCGGTTTCGACAGCTCAACGAACCATCAGCGATGTTCGAGACTAGAACTCTTGTGAGCGACTTCTTCAACGAACTAGCAAAATGGTCTAGACAAGTCTTCGACTACTTTACTAAATATGTAATGCAATAAATGCGAATAAAAATACAATCAGTTAAATCCGGTTTAACAATCAACATAGAAATATCATACAAATCAGATGAATCAGTATAAACATAATATTTAAGCATAATCATTTAACAGTAAAAAGTTGTTATATTTTCCTTCAGCACTAACACAATAATCAATGAGGATTTAATGTTCGTTTCTTCGCCTGGAGGCCATGTTACGGAATTATCAACCATTTAGGCCTAATATCGCACACATTTAAACTAGTGATGAAACTAAAACGAGAACAGAGAAAACGAAATGCAGAAAAATTGAATGCATAATGCAATCACAGGTTTCAACTTTGCCAGCACATTAAAATGCTCACAAAATATAAGTAATACATGCAGTTAAATCAAATTTTAATTTTGATTACATCCTCAAAACTGAAGACATCAGTTTGTTCAGAATGTGTAGAATTTAGAATTCAATCATAATAACAGAATTGAGAGTTGATTTGGTTTTGCTAATTTTTCTGAAAACATAAAGCACTAGAAGTTCAACAATTACAATTTTACTCGTTACTCTGTAATAAACTGCAGAGTACTTTGTTGCAAAAAGCTGTAATAAGCTTCAAACCAATCTTATGTGACGGTAGCCTGATTGTGTTGAGCCGTCTTGAAAAGAAGCCTTGTGCTTCTGAATCTTAACATTAAACTCACTCAGACCAACCTAACTTCAAATTGAACACGTGCAGAGAAAGGAGTGATTTAGGATGAAGTAATTGAGCAAGGTGAATCGGTGTATTTACAATCACGGTCCATGTACAGCAGGTCGTTATCATGATACACTGTAAGGCACATGCGCACAAGATTATCCATGCACATAGCAAAACAAAAGAAAAACATCACATATACCATCAATTGGAAGCTAGGCAACAACATAATAGCAACTATAAAACGTGAGAAACTGGACGTTTGTAGATGAAAATAAATAAAGAATAATTTTGATTAGTCCTTGAAAAATCAAAGTCGAACGCCGAACAAGATCTTAATCCTACTGCAGCTTGATCACAATAAAAATAAAATCACAAATTCAAGAACTATCAGTTAAATATATGCCTCCAAGAAATTAGGAGGTCCCTAGCATCATCCTTGGATAAATAAGGCAATGGACGTGAAACCCCTAAGCAATAATTAGTACAACAGAAGCCAATACAACATACAAATAGCAACAAATTTTCAAATATATAGCCCTAGACCTACTGCTCAATCTCTATTATGATTCCCTTCTCCGTAACGTATTACGCGTTACAGCGATACAGTGAAGCAGTGTAGTGCACATTCAATAGTAGTGCACATTCAGTGCACAATCAATAGTAGTGCACATTCAGTGCACAATCAATAGTAGTGCACATTCAGTGTAGTGTACAATCAACACTGAATGATGTATCGAGGGGTGATGGAGGGGTACCCCCATCAGCTCTCGATACACATTCAATGGGGGTACCCCCCCCATTGAATGGGCACCACACATTTATGGGTACCCCCATTTTTTATTTTTAAGAAATGTGTAAAATATTCTGTACAATGTACATAGCCTCGTAAGTATTTGATATCAGTAATATTGACATAATCGATAGTCTGATATATGTATATTATACATTAATCAGACTATTGATTTTTTACAACTCTAGAAGCATATATGACAAAAATCAGCTTAAATAAATTGGATAGCATCACATAATCATCTGAATGATCTGAATGAAACATCATACAACCAGTGCTAACTCAATAGCCACCATCTATAGCGTAATATTATGCAATACGTAACAGTATGCATACAATACAATACGGATTTCATCGTCTGACGACAGAATAAGGGACATCTAATATTGAGAATAGGAAATACCCTGGTTCACCCAAATACAACCAAAAAGCACAGATGTTGAAATAGAGAGCAAGACATAATATAAATATAAATTATAGATATCTGGCCCCAGAATATTTCACTTTGTTACAACAACTATGCACACATTTATTTGCAATTTCTAATAAATAAAGCACAGGCTAATCAGTAGAATAGTCACAGCAACTTTGAGCTGTGCAGTTGATCAATAGCAATTACCATAAAGGACAAAGAGCAATGATACAAGAACTATCCCAAGAGCAAGGATTTATAAATGCAACAACCGACAAAATAATCAATCAATATTGGAGTTACCTTAATGCTCAACAATCTGAATCACTTGTATGTATCGGTGTCTCCGTTGCTAAGCGCATATGAATGTTCTTCATGACGGTTATCATAATAATAATAGCGTATGCTATTGATCCCACCAGATAGCGAGATAGTCGGAATTCGTTTTCAAATTCGGCTAGCTAGCGCAGTCGTTAGAGCATGTCTTTGCAAATGTACACCGACTCCATCTGACTGCTTGCTATTATATCAATGGAGAGTAAAGTAGCTTGCCAAGGCCTACAACTCGTGGTCATCACTGGGCAGTGAAACCGCGACCTCGTGATTTTAGAGGCCGCAGTACTGCCATTGGACCACGGAGGCTCTCGAAGGTTATCATGACAAAGCAGGAGACCCTAAACATACACGAGGTGGGGGTGCAAATCCAGCTGAGTAACAACCAGCCATGATGGCATCTTTCACTACTAACATCATAATGTGAGTAAAGTGTTTTATCATAAAATTTGTTTGAAAACCTAAACTGAAGAATTACACTATAAGCTTAAACTCAGTAAAAAGTTGACTATAAACGAATTGGTCGCTTTACAAAATAACACTGGAAACAAAAATTACTAATCCAATTTGTTTGTTAATTAACATTTAACGAAGGCACAGAAATCAGTATTGAGTCTATTTT
>JAQFZF010003491.1:0-11318 GCA_034695365.1 Enchytraeus norvegicus
GGTGACAAATATTATTTTATGGCTTAGGGTAGGGGTTGGGGTTAGGCATAGACTAGCCCTAACACACCCCAAATCCTACACGAACCATAAATTAGCCGAAAAATGAACCCTAATCCTAGCAAAAAGCCCCTTGTTAAAGGCAAGTTATTTATAAATATAAAAAAATTTTAAGTGATAAAATTCTGAAATTTGGTACACTTAATTGTATGGACATTCTACACTTTGGTGTAAATTTCAACAAAATCGGACGTGAATTGGAATTTGGAACCGCCGTTACCAGGATTACTGAAACTTGGTGCTCTTGTTTAAACTTTATCTTGGTAAAAGGCTTAATTCTTTTGTCCGCTCCGCTCACGAAATTTAAGAGTTAAAGCACCTTTTTTGTGCGCGAAATATGAGCACGAAAGTTTTTGAAAATGTGTCACATTTTTTATTAGAAAGCGAGTACACGCCGTATTAGGCATATCTTCCGATATCGTAGCAGCGGGATAATTTCTGAATATCGCATTAAAAAAAGGTTATTTGAAAAATTGATAGGGTCGCAATTTTGTACCTTCGCCCACAGGCGACACTTTGGCGAGCACCAGTGGCGTAGCGAGTCAATATCATGACCCAGGGGTCTCCACCAAAGCGCTGCACAGGGGCCTCCACCAAGGTAAATCCGGCCCTGCTAGGATCTGTAATCATAGTCGCTGATTCGCTTGTTGCTTGGTAGTGGTTGTTGATTCGCTTGTTGCTCAAGCTTGGTAGTGGTTGTTGATTCGCTTGTTGCTCAAGCTTGCCAGTGGTAGTTGATTGGCTTGTTGCTCAAGCTTGGTTGTGGTTGTGCTATAAGCTTAATGTTTCAGACAAAGACTAGGCACAATTTCTCTCTCGCTCTTATTGCAAATCTTCAATGTGTGCTTTGAAGCTCGCAGCTCATTAAGACTCCAAATCCTACTAAACTTCTTATTTAATTTCCAGATCATAGCGATCTTTTATTTACGTAATGTTATAATTGTTGATCTAGCTAGTTGTCATGGAGCCGCGTACAGAAGCGTTATGTTAAATATATGACATTATATTTTATAACTGTTTACATGACAGCTTCATCGTGATCTACGTGGATTGTTTCCTATTAAGGATTGTGATTTGCTAGCAATTTTGACACCTGTCAAAATATGCTATTTTGAGATATTGGCGTACAGAATTAATAAAGGATTATAACTGTGCGTGTATTTATACTAAATATTATAATACAACAAGAGCGCTATTTATTATTAATCGCTTAAAATATTTACATTTATATATTAATGGCCGAATATAAAGTGTGCAAATCACACAGGGCAGATCTAATGTATGAAAGTTGTACCTTTTCATCATTGCCTCGTCGTTTCTACCTAATTTATTCAATTCGTTCTCTAAATCGTCGAACTGTGGAAGGTCCCTAAGGAAGACCTCACATTGGCTGTTAACCCTTACCTGTCATTGGCTGTTAACCCTTACCTCTCATTTGCTGTTAACCCTTGCCTCTCAGAACTAGAAGACGCTGAACATGTCAGCAAGGCCTAGCCAAAGCTCTCGACCGATCGAGTCGATAAACAAAGCCACTTCTTTTCCAATCAAATCATTCCCCTCGTCAAACGAGGTTCCTGCTCGGCCTCGCAAACCATCCCGTCCATCAAGCAAGGCGCCTGCTCAGCCTCTCAAACGATCCCGCCGGTCGAAAAAGGCTCCTGTTCGTCCTCTCAATCTACCTCAACCGCTAAACAAAGCTCCCATAAATGTGAACGAAACTTACAGAAAATGGGAGAAAAATGTAGACAAGTTCAACGATACATTGTGCGAAAGGATTCAAGAGAAGATGTTCATGATGAGAGAAAACTGCTGGGAGGATCTGTTTGACGAAATAGACAATATCATCACGTTCAGCGTAGACTTTACATCTGATGAACAACATTCCTCTGGTTGCAGAGAACGAAATGGTACGATTAAGAAGTCCTGCGACTCTACCCATGAAGTCGCTCAGATGGACGACTGCTGTGATAAAGATGGGAAGTCTAGCACACCGGCTGTTGAGGTTAAGATGACAGAGGTTTCTGCGGGAAGTAGAGGCAACTACAAGGAGAAACTTACAAATAAGAGAAAACTTATTTACATCGATGACATGAAGGATACCAATCCCGATACCAATTCCGATTTCAATTCCAATCCCGATATCAATCCAAATCCCGATACCGATACCAATCCCAATCCAGATACTAATCCCAATCCCGATACCAATCCCGACGCCAATCCCAATCCCGATACTAATCCCAAAGTCAATCCCGACACCAACCCCGACAATGAATTACCTGATCTGCTACAGGATGATGTTCCAACAGATGACGATGACAACATCAAATCCTGCACCAACCCACAACCCTCCTCGTCAAGTGGCATGATAAAGGTTGGGGGTATCTGCTATACTATAAAGAATGGTCAGATAATGGCATTGCCTGCAACACCACCCAGCTCGAAGAGAACAATATTAAAGAAAATAAAAGCGGTCGTCGCCAAAAAGAATCACGATATTCAAATGATTGCAATTGTAAAAGAAGACAAATCGAGCGAAAAAGACAAGAAAGAAGGCAATGATGAATCACCCGAGATCCATGATTCAGATGAGGAGATTATAATTGATAAAGAGAGCGATATTGGGGGACCTGGGGGACACAAGAATGTCATCATCAGCAGGAATAACTTAGGTTGTGTGTATTTCTACAAATATACCGGACGTTTAGGTAATAGTATCTGATCCTTTTAGAGAAAAGATCGGCTTCTGAAGATCACGTTAAGACACTGATAAGTCATCTGATCCTGGTAGCAATGTACTAATTAAAGAATAAACCAAGTAGAAGTAGTACCAGTGGTGAGACGAAGAAGAAAATAACAAACTAATTAATTACAATGAAAGGGAAAAATCTGTAGCATTTAATCAAAGAGTCAGTTTTCGGAAGATTGGTAGCATGACATTTTCTAGCAAAGTCTGCATTGAAGCAAAACATTCTAGTATTAGCTGTATGCTCTCTATATTATAAAAACAGTTCCTCAGATAGATAATGATCATCAGTTGATAACATATATGTAGACTTTCGATAGCGAAACGAACGTTAAATTCTGCCCTAGCCTTTAGAGTCGAGTTGAGGATTGAAGAAGATACAAGGCTAAATCTGTAGGTGCGGTAGTTATGGCAGTATGACGAGAATGCCGACTGGAACATAAGATATAATTATTTATGAAATATTATATATATATTATTTATACGACTTTATTTAGAAATCATATATACTATGTTTAAAATATACTACCATCATATCATATTATTATATAATCATATTATTATGCTAACACCGTACATTATGCTCTCGCCAATCAATGTGAACGACACGACATTGTATTGTATGTATTGATGTATTGTGTAATATGTATCGTATTAAATTATTTTACTGTAATTATTTATTGTATAGAAATATTTTCATATTATGGACAAATTAAACTTATCATGTGGACTGCTTAAAATATAAATAAAACTATATTTTATTGCGAACAAATAAATTTGTCCCACATGATCAAAATATCCTTTGCATCGCATACGACAGGTTCAAGGCACAAATTCGTACGTGCAGTAGCCTTATAGGAGCACACTATCGATTAACAAAACAATGATAATATAACATTGTGCTATGAATAGCATTGTGCTATGATAGCAGGCAAATCAAGGAGGTTATAATATAGCATATCCATATATATATATATATGCATATGTTAATAGAATATCCTTGAGGCAAATTGAGATTTGATTGCCTATGTAACATCTAGCCGTATTGGATCCGGCAAACAGAAGAATAGATCAACCGACAGCTACACGTGTTTCGTAGAAGCCGACTAACGCAGTCACTGGTTAGGGAGACCCCTCAGAAAATAAAATTGTTTCCAAGAATATTATGGCATACAAGATGTACAGTTGTGTGATATGAACGTAACGGTCGTTAGACAGTGCACAGAGAGAGAGATAGAGAGAGAGTGAGAGACGTAAAATGTCCAACCTTGGACAAACCTGTACACTAAAACTTATCTTATAGATTCCTTATCTCTATTCCCGTGTTGGTTCCGGGAAGCTTGAGAACAGACCAATTGAAAACTGCACATGTTTAGTAAAAGCCGACTAACGCAGATATGTTCATACTGAGCAAGGCAGCTGGAACCACCTCGGAAGTCAGATATACAGGGTGAGGCAAAAAAAACAACCCCCTAGCGAAATCTCAATAATTTCGTCAAAACTCAAGATTTTAAACAAATATTTACAGACTCTTAGAGGAGGTTTTATGACATCTGTCCTCCATATTTGATCGAAAAATATTTACAAATGAAGAAGTTACAGAGATTCTACGAAAAAATCGAAAAAAACACATTAACAAAGCTTATTCAACAGGCATTCTTTTTATTTATTGAATTGTGGCTTTGAAGCTGGCTGTTTGTTGTTGGTGCCGATTCTATTTGAACACATACTCAAAGAAAGTCTGTAACTTTGAAATTCAAAGTGACCGCCATCTCTTCGAAAGAGTGCCTGTTACCTTTTCTAGAATGCTTTTACAGCCAGTTCAATGGCCTCTTGTGGAAATTCTTCCCAGATTGCCTCCAGCAGTCTTGTCTTGAATTCAGCCTTGTTGGTTGGTTAAAGAATACAAATTTCGTCGTATTTTGCTTTACACGTAACAAACGCACATGTTTGACATATTATTTCGCCAGGTGCGCATTTTTCTTTTCCTTTCCATTCCTGTTGGAGTGCTCCTAGTCTTTTAGAAATGAATACTTTGTACAGCTCAAATATTTCGCCCCAGACGTGGTAGTCGAGAGTTTTAATGTCGTGTGAGTTTGGTGGACACTCATCCTTCTTGACGAGCTCCGGATCATTCTGCTCGATCCATTGTTGTGCCACTGCTATTGGAATACATGTAAGCTTTTTAAATTTGTTTTCTCCGATTGTTTCGTAGAAACTCTGTAACATTATCATTTATAAATATTTTTCGATCAAATTTGCAGGGTAGATGTCAAAAAACCTCCTCTACAAGTCTGTAAAAAATATGTTTAACAAAAGCTTGAGTTTTGACAAAGTCAATGAGATTTCGCTAGGGGGTTGTTTGTTTGCCTCACCCTGTATATTCCCAAGTTACAGATTACATTTCAGTTGTGGCAGAAGCATATGGCCTTTTTGATGAGATCAACTTGATGATCGACGGAGTTCTCATTAGTGAGCGGGATAGCAGACTGTGTTTCAGAATATGTACATTGGACCTGCCATTTGGCAGAGCAATAGAGAAAGAGATAACCATCCGAAGGACGAGGATGGAGAAGACCAGCACCACGGTCTGGTCTGCTGGGTGGGCAACAGCAACGACAACGATAAATCTAGATTGTTGCAAGGGTAGCCTATAGGCCTACATTTAGGCTAAATAAAACATATCGATCCATTATTATAATAATTAATTCGACTTAAGTTACATGATAATGGAACACTTATTATATGGTAATGTTCAACGAACAATAATCACCTATTTACTCCTCCATCCAGATTTAAGATTCCAATTTCTCCAAAGAAATCACCGGCGTTCATTTGAGACAGTATTTCCCCAGCGTCACTGTATGAAAAACGAGCGAAACATTAATTCAATTTAATTATTTACGGTGCGAAAATTAAGCAATATTCCTGGTACCTTTTGTCTTCCGAGTCTAGATAGACTCCTGACGACGTAGCTGATGTACCCCTCCAACTCTCCCTCTGTCGTACCTTCTCCTTCAGTTGTCCTAGCCCCATCCCAGTCATCTCCTGAACTCCATCCAACCACCTCAGTCTTGGCCTCCCTCTACCTCTTTCCCCTTCCCCATGCCAATCATTATTGCCTTATCTAGATCGTCTGATCTCATAATGTGACCAAATATCTCTATTTTTGTTTATCTATTTCACAAGCATCATCAATAAATCGCTCACTGCAAAGTCGCAATAAAGTTAACCAGTCAAGGATGTGACTCGATTATAAAGAAATAAATGTTTGCGCTGTGATCGCAACTCATGTTCACAGGAGAAAACTCAATCTATTAGAATTTGATGTCAGTTTCATGATCTGATGACGACATCAAGGACCAACAGCATTTGAACACCGTAATACACAAACGAACACAGTAATAGCAAAACTAAATGATGCAAGAGAAGCATAGATCCAGATTACCGTTTAATTAATGAAATTCTAATTAAAAAATGTAAGAAGAAAATAAATGAGTTTACAGATAACTACAAAACAAAGGTAGTGTGGGATCAATCAATTAATCAATGCGAATTTAACGTCCGTTTCGTCATCTGATGACAACATCAGTTGACGAAGTAAAGATGGATGAGACCGAATGTGAAGTGGCAACGGGTTCCACACAGTTTTATTAGATAAGTCATTCAAATGCAGCATACTGACATATAATATCAAATAACTTTGAAACAAGTTATCTCCAACAAAGAGTTATGAAACTCTGTAAGAGTAGAAGAGGGCCTGACAGACCTGATAACTTCGAGGAGCCCATCAGCGATGATGAACATCTCCCTGGCCACCTCCCCCTGGCGACAGATCAGATCACCCGGGGTGAAGATAAAGGTCTTCATCTTGAGCACGAGGTCGTGCAGGAACTCTGGCTCACATTCTTGAAATATCGTCACCTGACATTGTTCATTTTATTTAGATTATTTCTTTATTAAATTCATACAAATATATTTATTTTGAACTCATGTAGATACATTTTGTTCAACGAAAAACTGCACGTGCTTCGCGAAAGCCGACCCATGCAGATATGACTTTTTGAAGAATACAACGAGAAATCATCTAATAATAAAGATCTTCCAAGCTAAAGCCTAAAGTCTACATTTAGAGGTATGTTAAAGGGCACAGTCTTTTGGAAGGGAAGTCCTCTTGAACTTGTTGGTCGATGAAGTGCTCATTAGTATGATAACAGACATTGAAATAGGATGTGTACCCTTAGACCTGTCACTTGGCAGTACATCATAGAAAGGGAGTTATGAGTATGCTGTTTAGAGTGAAAAGTAGGCCTATGCATTATTCAATACATTTATTCATGCATAATTGAATGCCAGTCCTGTTTGATGGACCAATTTATTAATAAATTGATTGATTTATTTTAAAAAGTATGAAATCCATTCAATTAGCTTATAAGCTAAGTCTGCTATATCGCTCTAATGAAGAAAAAGAAAGCAGTAAATATAAATAAGATATCTTGTAGGCCTGCGTGACAATGGGTGACTGAGGTAGGCTATAAATATATTTTCATATATGTCACGCAGATTTTACAAAGCAAAAGATAAACATCATTATTATTTGATCTTTCTCAAAACGAAACTAAATTTTTCTAAAAAATTGTTCATATATTCTATCATTGATCTTATAAATTGTCTGCATCTGACTAATTCAAACCGATTAGTAACCTTCTTAAGGGTTTCTAAGTTGACGTGAAGAGCAAGTTCTGTCTTTAGTTTGTCAGGAAGTAAACCGAGAGCGTTTATATCCCCGCCGCCATTCATTCTACCTCTGTAAAATAACAAATAGCGAGAAGTAGAATATTCTCTGGGCTTTCATATTTTTAAATAAGCGAGTGTTTGCTACTCTATCGAATTTATTGTACCGTAATTGATAAAACTAATGCTTAATATGGTAAACCCTCTATCACCAAATTAATCTGAAACGCAGTCTGCTATCACGCTCACTGAACCCTAATGAGAACTCTCAATTGATCGAGTTGATTTCATCAAAAAGCCATTATGCTAATTATAATTATTTGATACAATTAATACAAACCTTAGCCAGGCATAATCGTACCATCTTTGCACATGTCGCTGCATATCCTGCGGTACATTGTGGTTACGCATGTACGCCTTGGCACCATCCTAAAAACAAAATGTTTAATTTATTGGATTAAGCGCTGTGATACAAGCTTGTGAATATACACCGTATTGGGAAGCAACTGAGAACACGATATGTTTTCGATTTTTCTACCCAATTGATAGTATATTTTCTTTTATATTTGGCATGCATCAACAGGGGTCTATTTGTAATCTATGCTGAAAGTTTAAAGATATTTGGACGCATCATCACTGAGATACTGCATTCTGTACGTGGCTCCTTGTAAAGTTTTGATTTCCGATATGGAGAGAACAGCATAACACATTATTTTACAGTATGCCTACTGTATAATATGTTGTGCATGGGTTTTTCTTCGTATATTCCTTACACGTGACAACGACACACGTTGACAGACACATCACATATTCGCCAGGTGTCAACCTTTTTTTATTTCTTTTTTATTTCTTTACTCCTCCCCACTTCTGATTAGCCATTTTTGCCCTTTAGATGGCGCACAATGACAGCCAGCTAAGATATTCCAATAGCCATCCTGATAACCTTTTCTTAAATTTTCTTGTCGATGACCTGACATCCGATCCTGGGTCACTTCTGAGGCGAACGCTCCACCGATGTCGCTATTCCTCTCCCCTGTTCTGTCTATATTGGGAATCAAGACCTACTATGAGACAAACACAAAATGTAATATGTCAGTGATTTTACGTTCAATTGTGTTGAAATTAACAGAATAAATTACAAATTGGCCCCTGTCGATGCATGCCATATATCAAAGAAAACACATCATTACTTGGGTAGAAAAATTGAAAACATAATCGTGTACTCGTATTTTCCCAACACGGTGTAGTAGCCCTGTAAGATCCTTTATTCATCAAGTTGAAAGTCAGGTATTGTAGGGTGCTAAAATGTTCTTAATTTAATATGAGGCATATTAGATAGAACTCTTTATTTGCTAAGCCTAGCATTTCAAGTTTTTGTCATACTCAGAGAACAAAGTGTAACTGTGTATCGACGCGGGTCCTCGGGAGCTGATCCACATCTACGCGTTCAGGTGACTATTACATTGTCATTAATTTAACGGTAAGATCGTTTCTCTCACAGATTCGATATTATCATGAGCCAGATCTCTGCTGAAATATGCAATCCTTCGTTGAAGACACCAATTAAGTAGGCCATACTAATAAAAATTTACTGACCCACAAATGGATGATTTGATTGAATCGTTGGAATATCCGTGATTTTATTCTACGATTGACACCGCCGAGAAACGAACCGAACTTTCAGCGCAAAAATCTCGAAGGCTTGACCACTAAGCCACGGATAATTATGATAAAAAGTTACTGACGGACCCGGTTGGGTTTCGAACCTTTGACTTCATGGTTCTCAGACAAGTGCTACCGCCTAGGCTGTTCGGGATAACTAACCTACTAGTGATTTACGATCATCAGTAGCCTACAGTATTATAGTTGCCTTCATCGATATTCCAACAGCTTTAATTCATGGTTAATTCACAGCTTTAATTCATACTAAATGCATCAGATTTTAAACGATTTGATGCAGATAAAACGATAAAAGCAGAAATGTCTGATCTTGCAACAATGTCGAATAAAGATGGGAAATGAGTTTAAATTTATGATTGCCAAAACAATTTACAATAACTAAAATTATATGTTAAGGTATAAGTTCACATACCAAAAGCCTTTCAAACTCCTGTCGGCTTGCATTTCGATTCGTTATCACGTTTCCAACTTGACCTGTATGCAATGTAGAACAAGTATACTAATCAATAAATTCCATGTAGAGAACAAATTAAAAACTGAGAAAGGTGTTTAACAACTAGACATGATGACAGGTTCCAAATACAACGTATTTATTTTGTGATGCATATCTGGTTATATCGCAATGGTGCACAACCTCGATGAGCCGACGGGCCGCATATGTAGAATTTGGTAAAGTCGTCACGGGCCGCATAGAATATTTCACCATGCTTGCAGAAGCTCAGTGTAAATTTTTCACAGAGTTTCCGGGGTAGAGGTCAAAAATGACCTTTATTCTTTTGCTAGTTCAATTATCAAACTAGAAAGCTAATTAGAAATATAAGAAGCCAAAACATTTGGAGTAGGGGCCACGAAATACTAATAATTTTTCAAACTATTTGTTATTTTGACACTGCAAATGTTTGACAAAAAATTATACTTCTCAGGCCAGCTCCAGGCGGGTCGCACGGCACGGCTCGGCGGGCCGCATGTGCCTCGCGGGCTGCGGTTTGTGTCACCTGTTATATAGGATAATGTAAAAGTTAGTTTGCTAGACCCGCTAGAGCTAAGTATCGACTTTGATGACTGAAGAATACTCGATGTAGAATATTCACAGAAGGCCTCCTTTGCAAAGATTCCAATTTCCATGATACTACAAGAATCAACTGCATCATGGAATCAACTGGAAGATTGATTTGTAAAGTTCTCACTCGTGAGCAATACAGTAATAGGATTCTTTATCCTCACCATCAATTAGTAAATTACACATAGACCTTCTCACAATCCTGCTGAAAATAATTTGATGTAAAGAACAATGAGCACGTCTTCTCTCTATCCCATCAGAATCTTAATCAGTAACAGAAGGAAACGGGACTTGTTCCAAGCTCTCTTATTTAACAAGTCCATTACAGTTTCATTCGGTGTCAACAAAGCATCCAGAATTTAACTAGAATATCCTTCATCAGCCAGTCGCTAATTACGCCAACAGGAGAATAAATATTTGAACGCAAATCTGTCAAATCCTGATAGTGAAATTCGATACGGTATCGCATTGAGGATGTGACGAAGTTAATGTTGATTTTTTGTGTTGATCTTTTAGTGTCCGGAAGAGACAGGCGATCAACTGTCGGGAACCATGTCGCCAGATGTCTCTGTGAACAAGTCCCGTTAATGATACGACTTCTGTTTATCCGGAAATTAACGTCCGGACCATGGAGTAATAACAGACTGGAGAGACTGATTGTTAAAACGTGGTTATCACTGATTTGGTTTTCGGTAATAGAAGTCGCGATAGACCAGATACAAAGTGGATTGATAACGTGTCAGATTGGATGATTGGATCGGTCCTGGAAGAACCCAATCAATAGAGCCTAGTAACTGGTAACAGATGACAGTGAATTTTGAGATTTCTTCTTTCTTATCATCATTGCGTCCTACCGATGAATGCTTGAAGAAAAATGATATTTATTATCAGTCAAGTTTGATATCAAATAGATGTTAGGTATGTAAGAAGTCGCATGGCTGGCAATTCACAATGTACGTTACTTGCCTATTATTTTTTGCTTTAAATATCAATGATCTAATTGGTTGTAGTCATTGTTAAAAGTGTATGAATGAGAGAACAAGA
>JAQFZF010003492.1:0-11318 GCA_034695365.1 Enchytraeus norvegicus
GGTGTGGTGTATTATTGCTATAATACAATCCCCGTGTGGTGTATTATTGCTATAATACAATCCCCGTGTGGTGTATTATTGCTATAATACAATCCCCGTGTGGTGTATTGTTGCTATAATACAATGGGGGGGGCTCCGTGTGGTGTATTATTGCTATAATACAATCCCCGTGTGGTGTATTGTTGCTATAATACAATCCCCTTGTAGTGTATTATAGTTGGACTCATGGAATTTTCTGTGACATTTTCCTAAAGCAATGTTTTCTAAATATAGTTATTGATTATTGGTTGATTGATTATAGATCAGTTCCGTGCACCAGAGCGCCAGATCCTGGACAAGCCTCTACGTATGTGTGTGACAGACTTGTTCAAGACAGCGGGTGCCGCAGGGTTTAGTGTGGCGGGGGTGCTTCAGGCAGGGAGTGTGCAGGCCGGTGACAGGGTGCTTGCTGCACCAGCAGGGGAGGTGGGGGTGGTTAAAGGTTTGACTCTCTGTATAATAATAGTTTAGTGAGTTGGGGGTGCTTCAGACGGGTGACAGGAGAGGTGGGTGTGGTTAAAGTATTTTGACCCTCTGTATAATAATGGCCTAGTGTGGTGGGGGTGCTTCAGGCGGATGACGGGAGGTGGGGGTGGTTAAAGGTTGACTCTCTTTTCAGTTCTCTTTCCGACGACTAGATCAAAACACAAATTCTGCAGAGTTCTATTTATCTTTTTTCCTAAATAAGTAAGCATTGATAAACCATTGAAGTTGACTCTCTAACTATTAAATTTTGTGGCTCTGCAACTTTGCACATTTTACAAGAAGACGATTGCTATTTTAATAAACAAAGAAATATTACAAGCATAAATTGAACGCTGAAGAATAAATGTAAGCTGTCTCCGAGAAATATTTTTATTTATATTAAATACAGATAATTATTGCTATAAATTGCACATAAGCTTATAACTTTAACTCTATTACTAATTGACTATGTTAACGATGTTGTGTGTAACGGTATCAGGTGTAACAGTAGATGAGAGCGCAGTCTCAGTTGGTTTTGCTGGAGACAACGTTATAGTTAATCTAACCGGCATAGACGTTACCAACATAACGATTGGTAAGTTTGTCCGCTAGCTATAATATTTAAAATAATCAAGATTTAATGCCCGTTTCCTCATCCATAGACGATGTCAGGCACGTCCCAATAGCATGTGTCATTACAAACCGTTCATCTAACACAAAATAGTCCAATGTACGTTTAAACTAAATTCGTGCGTTATTAATTTATTACGTATGTATAATTGTGGATCTTTTTTTTCTTTACTATATGTGTAGGTACCAGCTTGTAATTATAATTATATAGGTTTAACGTCCGTTTCTTCAAGGATGACGTCAGGACGCCTATTCGACCTACTTAATCCATTCAACATGACATCGACTCTGAGCTGTATGTATGTATCTATAGACTGTCTATGTACGTGTGTAACTGTGTATGTATGTGTAGGTACCACACTATGTGATCCGTTGAACCCAGTAGACGTTACAAGTAGACTGAGAGCTCGTATTGTGATCTTTAACATCAACGTTCCCATCACTGCGGGCTTCCCTGTTAGTTACTCTCTCTCGCTCTCTCCCTCTCATGTAGCTCATAAATAGATTATCCAATATATCCATTTATTTTTCATACTAGGAACTGCGAGGCCTGACAATTATAACAGCATTATCAATCAATCAATCGGAATGCTTTTGTATAACGCATCTTAACAATGTCTCTGCAGCGCTTGCTGCTGGGTTGAATTAAGCAAATAGACGAGTTTTCAGTTTGGATTTAAAGCTAGGATATGACAATTCATAGCTTCGTAGCCTCGATGGCAGACTGTTCCACACTCTGGCCCCAGATATTCTGAAACCATGTCCACCAGCCCTTGAAGTGATGGATTGGGGGACAATTAGATCTCTGTTCGCTGAGCGTAGATGTGACCTTGCCTGTATTGCATGAATAGGATTCAGATGCTCGGTGAGGTACTGTGGGCGGGGATGATGCAGACTGCGACGGGTTAGAGAAGCTACCTTAGTAGCTACCGCATTATGCCAAAGTTTTACTTTTGGCATAATGGCGTTTACTTACGTTTTCACATTTTATCTTTTGCAGAGATGCTTTAGTATACATTGACGGCTAATTGCTGCCTAATTTCCTGAAAAGTCTTTCGTGTTAACATTTCTTACAAATTGAATTCAATAAAATATACTGTTCTTGATATTTTGATGGTAGTGTTACAACATACTTTAAACTCTCATTATAATTTATATTGTGTATGATGGAGTTCACTACTAATCTCTAACAGTGCAAGATGTTAACGTGTGTATGTTATATTATGTTGGGTGGTGTTTCAATACCAATCTCTAACAGAGCAAGCTGCTAACATGTGTATGTTATACTATGTTAGGTGGTGTTTCACTACCAGTCTCTAACAGAGCAAGCTGTAATAAGAAAGCTAGTCAGTCAGTTACACAGAAGCACGGGGGAAATCGTCAAGAAGAAACCTAGGTTAGTTCAATATTATCTAAAAGACTACATTTAAAAAAAGGCCGAATTTAACGTCAGTTTCTATATCAGTTACATCAGTGACGAGCGAGCCTTGGGATTGAAAATGTGAGCCAATGACAAACTCGGTCTGACTCACGGCTGATGCTCTATCACCTCAGCCATATCTATTTTTGTATTTTCTTTTAAATTTTTATACACCAAAACGGGTTAGACAACCCTGTGAGAATCACTGTGTACAGTATACAAGCATACAATAAAAATAATGTTCAAAACAGCAATTCTTGGTGGCTAATTAACAATGAACAAAAATCACTAGGTAAGAAAAGTTAAATGATGTTAGGTGATGTCATATTGATTTATGATATACAGTCTTGCATGTTATTATTACTATCATTATCAACAATGACTTATTTTGCCATGTTATGACCGGAACCGATCTTTGAGACTACTTGACAAAGCAGACAATACAATGTTATACAATCAAAGCTCATATTGGTTAATAACCCCTTTACCACAGTACAATTCCACTAGACAACAATAGGAGTGATTAGCCGACCAGGCGCTGATTACACACCTCGCCCAGGAGTGTTCAGGTTATGACTTTACAATTTAGTACCCCATTATTTTGTGGGGAGATTCTGTGGTCCAAAATGAGCAATACATCAGCTTTTGATTCTAGTGGTCTCGAGTCCAAAACTCAAGATTCTCAGCCGGCTGGTTGCAGCATTCATCAAACTTTTTACTCGCCATTTCTATGAGCAAATTATCTTGGGTAAAATGTACATGTAACCTATACCACTTGAGGCATGTTTATAATGAATAATTTGCAAATTATTTTTGAAGCAAGATGAACGAGAGAGAGAGAGAAAGAGAGTGCTTTTGTATTGTGTTACACTTTTACATGCAATTTCTGTTCAAGTCTTGTTTCTGACTGAAGTTAAGTTATAAAAATGTATAATACATTTTCTAACAGCACTAAAATATCCGGAATCACAATTCTCATGAAAGACATAGTAAATAACAATAATTAATCATCCACTTGAATTCTGAATTATGTACAACACATGCTGAACAGGCGTTAAATCTTGGAAGTCTAGTCATAGCAAAATGCAAAATCTCAAATAAGCTATCATTATTAATTCTATTATTTGTCCTAACTTCGGAGCATGGAATCAGACGTTTTTACAAATTCAATAATTATCGATTGATATCAACAGAATTTTGTGGTGCTAAATTATAATAAAGATAGAACTAACTATAATAATTTAGATATTTATCATAGAGCTCACTATATTATAAATAATTATGTCTAATTAATATCAAATATGTTTTAATCGGTGTTTCTATATGTTTACAGTTGTGTGTGTATCTATGTTTATGTGTATGTGTGTGCCTGATTAAGAACACTAGTGCTCTGGTAGACATAGAGGTAGCTAGACATATATGTATAGACCTATGTGTGTAAGTGCGCCTTTATGTGTGTGTGTGTGTGTGTAGACAGTGGCGGATCTAAGAATTTTTGTTTTGAGGGGGGCTAATACATACACTTTTTCCGAGGGGGGTCAAATCAAGTCAAGGCTAATCGAGGGGGGCATGGGCCTAAATATGTGTTTTAATGGGTCAAGTAATTTTCAAATCGAGGGGGGCCAGGTCCCCCTCGAGGTCGATGGGGCCATGCCCCCCCCTAAATCCGCGCCTGTGTGTAGATGCCTTGTAAAGAACACTAGTGCCATGGTGAATATAGAGGTAGCTAGACCTATATGTATGGAGTTAAGTGTATGTGTGCATGTATGTGTAGATGTCTGGTTAAGAACACTAGTGTGATGGTGGATATAGAGGTAGCTAGACCTATATGTATAGAGTTATGTGTATGTGTGCTTGTATGTGTGTATATGTGTAGATGACTGGTAAGGAACACCAGTGCTATGGTGGACATAGAGGTAGCGAGATCTATATGTATAGAATTGTATGTGTGTTTGTATGTGTGTTTATGTGTAGATGCCTGGTTAAGAATACCAGTGCTATGGTAGATATAGAGGTGGCTAGACCTATTTGTATAGAGTTATACAAGAGCAACAAGGATCTCGGAAGGTTTATGCTCAGATCTGCTGGAACAACTATTGCTGCTGGTATGGTCTATGAGGTATGTTCCACTGTCTATGTCTTTTACTCTCTCGCTCTCTCTCAATGCTCTGCCTAAGGGCAGGTCCATAGCATATAATTGTGGAGTCTGTATACCATATAATATTTCTAGGAGATAATTTTGTTTTTTGAGGTGTGTGTCCATATCCGTTCTCAATGACTGTGTTAATCGGCTTCTTTGAAACATGTGCTGCTTTCGGGTGGTCTTAAGTTTACAGGAGTCAACGCGGTTGTTTATATCAACAATTCAACATTCAATATATCCATCTCTGAAGTTGAGCCTACAGGGGAGTAAAGGCAGGGGTAGGTGTCGTTTGACGTACATTGCATCACATTTCGAATTCCATTTTAAATTTATTGTCATTTCACACATGACGTGCACACATGCTATTTCATTTCTTAGTTGCTGTTGTGATTTCATTAATTTTTTTACCACTCCATGATTAATCATACATTTGCCTTTTGGTAGCCCAATTTTTAGCCAGCGCAGTATACCTTCCATCTTCCAGGCATCGACACGCACACTTGCTCATCGGTGTCGTGGATATTTTGTCGACTGACCTGAGAATCGTTCCCGTGCCAATTACCATCACTCAATTACGAAGGAAACTCGTTAACCGTTTTAGCAATCCCCATCGGCAAAACCAGTAATTGAGGATTATTTCGATTGTAAATTGGGCCGTTATGTTTCATGCTCTGATCCCAGATTTGCTACGCAATTTTGCACTTTTTCTGAAATGTTGATGTTATCAGTACCTATCGATAAGGTTATTATTCTGTGATATATTATGCTACTACTAAAGACTGTTTCTTATTTCACAGATTCTCTCCAGTAAACCTGCTGCGTCATCAGAATCTTCTACAGCTTAACTCAAGCTCTGAATTATCAGTTGAACTAAATCTCTGAAACATCAGTCTATAGTTCAATCTGTGAATGACTGGTGTCAATGTGGTGACTTAGACTGGAGCATTGTTAGCACTAACTTGGTTGAACTGTAGTGGTTGTTTGCAGCCACTGATTGGACTGTAGGACGTCCCTGATATCATCTTGGAATGGACATCAACTCATTACTATTATTATTTTTAATTATTATAATCTAAATTATATGCCATGGGTGATAAACGACTCTGGACTAAAATACAAGATAACATTGATTTTATTACATTAAGAAGTGTGAAGAAAAAAGAATTTAAAATAAATTTGTTTTACTCTTGAATGCCATGTCGCTGAAAGTACTGCAGAAGCGATTATTATTATTTGTTATTCAATTTAGTGTCATTTCTTCTAAAAGTGCTCTCAAGTCATTGTTAATATGAAATATATTACAACTCGAATTAATTATCATGTAAGATTAAAGATGAATACAATTACATAATATAAATAATACTTGACTATATATGGGAGTTACGGTGACAAAATCATTTGTTTTTCAATCTGAGAATTTCGACCTAACGCTTTAGCCTACTGAAATATAATTAGGCCTAAAGTGAATGTAAAATATTATGTATTATATTAAATGGGCTAATTTATATAGTCCTGGTTTGGTGGCCGAATCGGTGGCACAGTTGCCTGAAAAGCAGAAAGACAAGGGTTCAATTCCCAGGTGGGCTCGTCTCTGACAGTATCCTTGTGGTACTAAAACAGACGTTAGCTTTACTTTAAGTGCCTTAAGCCACTTGTTTGTGTAATGATAAACTTAATCAGTGTGATCTTTGGTTGCATAATTCTTTGTAAACAAATGCGTCTGTCATGTGTGCATTTAAATAGATTTATCTTAACATTTAATTTTATGTTGCCATGCTATTTATATAGCCATGGTTTCCATTAAATATCATTAGGTTAACTCACCCCTCCCCTGCCCCCTATTGTTATCTATTTGTTATCTAGGTACAAATTTATTATATTCAAATTAATTCCAAATAATTAGCGTAGTGTACTAAGCTTGTCTGCTATTGGTACTAGAATTGTTTGTTTTCAATTCTGACTATTCTGATTAAAGCTGGACGTCCCTGACATCATCATGGACTGATGAAACAGACGTTAAATCGTTATTATTTCTATTTGTTAAAATCGTCCCTGGCATCATCCTTGGATGAGAAAACAGACGATAGACTATAATTGTTGATTGATTGATTGATGATGCGACGTTGATCATTGGCTATTTATTTCTGCATGTGTGATTGTGCGTGTGCTGCGTGTTAGCTGAGACTTTCCATTAACTGATGATGAAACAAACATTAAACTATTGAGTGTTTGTGTGAGCTATGCGTGTGTATATATTAATTATATGTATATCATTGCAATAAAAAGAATCTTCCAAAGAGACTGTATTATATTAGTTCGTTATGTAGTTTGCACTTTGTTGCTTTAATTGAATGTGTAACGTCAGGCTCTGAAGCTCAAGATTCTCCACAAAGCGGGGAGGGAGAAGTACCGATTATGTGCGGACGTCTTTTATACAAATAACCCTCTATAAGGGTGACCCCCTATAAGGGAAACTCCCTATAAGGGTGTCAGGTGACGACAAAAATTTATAGCATGAAATACCCCACGACTGGCGTGTACATAACACACCCTTTTTATGGTCCTAAAATGTTTTATATCTCCGAATGACTTGCGTCTAATCATTATGACATTGTGTGCTACAATCAATAGTCATATACATGTACAATTTCACCTCATAAATGCCTAAGTCTTACCTAATTTACCAAATTTAATGATATTTTAACTACGGATAAAATCAATAGAAAGCAAACTTTTATATAGTGCACTCCCAACTAGGTCTCGGAAGCGCTTTACGTGAACAGTGGAGGGTAGAGCCGTTGCAACTTGCGGACTCCTCCCCCCCCCTGTCCCCCCTATGCTACTCACAGAGTTTTCTCATATAATTTGAGGTATTTTTTAGCGGATAGAACTGGTCTATTTGGCAGTCATTCAACATGATGATGACGTCAGGGTCCTCGTATCCGCCATTGCTGTCAGCCTTCTCACTCGTCGTCCACTAAAAGGACTTCCGGCGTCATTTGGGTAGCGGTCTCCAGCAGTAGAGGCTGTCAGCTTCTGGTAGTTAACAGCACATACAGTGGAGTTCACTGCCACACAAGGCGTAGGTAGTAGATTCGTGTAATTTGCAAAAATAGCGTCTTGGAAAGGTTGATGTATTGGTTGATATATTGGGAACTGTGGGAGTCGTCGGTGTAACTGTACACTTTGTCAACTACAAATAAAGATAGGTCTATAAGTTAATAAAACAAAGTAAATGGTGGGCTAACATCATACAGTATTATTTTTGTTATCCGTATAATTTCACACACGAGAGAACACACATGCTAGGTTCCCTTCTAATTTGCGGTTTTTGTGTTTTAATTTTCTTACCACTCCATGATTTACCGTAACTTTGCATTTTGAAAGTGCGGCATTGATGAAAGCCCAGGTACACGATTAACCTTCCAGATACTCTGGGGCAGTGGCGTAGCTTCAGATTCAGGGCCCCCCTGCAAAATATTTTAAATTTCGCTCCTGCCCCCCCCCCCCCCTCCCTGGTAGACATTGGTAGACAATGTTATCGTTTCCCACTGGTAGAAATCACATAACATAGTGTGAAATGTAAATATTTCGGTCAATTTATGTAGGCACTACTACGTAAAATCTCGTTTCGAATAAAACACGAGTTTCGGGCCGGGCCCCCCAAAGGGCCCGGGCCTCCCTCCGTTGCAGGGTCTGCAGGAGCGGTAGTTACGCCCTTGCTCTGGGGTTTGCTTTGCTGAACGATCTGGGATTCGATCGTGGGTCACCTGCTTCTGAGGCATACATCAATGCGCTAACCTTATTCGCTTAACATCATTCCTTCACATAATATACATGATAATAATGCATTTGCACTAGAAACAAAATAACAATGCAATGAAATGTTACATGTAGCAAACCTAAATAATTATTATGGAATTATTAATAATAGAAATCAAGCCTCAAGCGTACAATCACTCTACCTACCCTCCATGACAAATAGCATACATCCGCCCAACATGCTGAAACAATTCTTAACAGTTGGGGTCTCAAGCCCCACCAGAAGTTTGCTGAGGTTCACCTCGGGTCCGCCATAGGCCCCTGTTAGGCTGACAAAGGTTGGGTACACCCGGTATTGCTCGTGTCCAATGGTAACGTAGCTTCCTTTAGGAGTCAGGAATATACAGTCTGGGATGTAGCATTGGCAACTAGGGCCGGGTGGGGTGGCCTGTATAAAGAAAAATAGATCAAAACGTTTGATTAGTGAATAGGAAAATAACAAATATAAATACAATTTTTTATCAAATGTGAGCAAAGCAGTCAAAAATTAATGTTATAGATAATTTTCGTTCTTTAGTGTGCTTTTGAGACTCACTTAACCTAAGACGTTTTTCTATAACATTAGGACTATGTTATTGATAGACGACGTTTGACGTCCCTGACATCAACTTTTGGTGAGGAACCAGACTTTGTATTCTGAATTATTGATTGTTTGATTTATTCAATGATTGCTTGATTATTAATTAATTGAATAGGCTACAAACAAACCCACCGTTACATCAGGAAGCGACAGGTCTAAGCTTATATCTTCTTGTAGGTACTTTTCTTCGTAAACAACTGAATCATCCTTCATCCAATCTGACAATTTCATGAATTTATTTCCGAGCAATTTACACACTCCATCGGACTGACTGTAAGTGACTGCAGCACAGCTGAGCCATGCTGTAGCACACCGGGCCGTGCATTGCAGGACGATGCTACTCCCGAATACAATCAGCTCTGGGATGTTGGGTCCGGCGGCCATGTTGCTTGTTTGAAATAGTTGACTCGGTTTGAATTGAACACTACGAGAAAGTTGTGGTAGTTGATTGGACTGCGGAGGGATCGTTACAGAAATAACTGTCACACAGTAGACAATGAGAACGAGGAATAAGGCAACGATTTGGCGTAAAAGACTCCATCTGTTGATGTACACCATCTTAGTTGACTTGGTTAGTCGAATAGCTTGATACAAATATTTTAACCTAAGTAGCCTAATTCTTAAGATACTGTAATACCTCAATTTAATATTACCTCTAATTAAACCTTTGACTCTACTCTGACTGTAATAGGATACATCGTATGAAACATGCTGGTCTAAATCGTCCTTATTTCTGATACTGCAAGTTGCTAATATTATTTTTGCAGGCGACAATAGAATTTGTCGACTCTGGTCATTTCATTAAATTTTCGGCCTCGCGCTTTCATATTAGCCTAGGGCTGACCAATGGCGTATCGGTTCAGTGTCCGACTCGGGTTCCATGGCTTCAAATCTCAGGACTCGCCCGTCGCTTATTTGTTCTCTATTCGTAGGCTATACTCTCTCATGACAGAACGCACATGCCAATTTCCTTTCTTAGTTGCTGTTTCTATAATTTTATTATTATTTTTACCTCTACATGATTAATCGTACCGTTTCTTTTTATTAATGGCTTTTGATAGCGCCTCAAGCTGCTAGCGCAGATACATTATTTACATAGAATTCTATCTTCCATCCACCGATACGTAGGCCTACCCGTGCCCAAGGGTGCCTGGGATATTAACTGACCTGGGAATTGTTTCCACGCCTCTAGCCATCACTCGATTCTGAGGCAACACGTTAACCGTTTCACCGATCCCCGTCCGCTCTGATGTAACCATTTGACGCTGGATTCGACTTTTCGATTAGCATAATTATTATGACTACTTTTGAAAATACTGTTCTTAATTACTCCAGATCTGTTAAAGTCGCTACGAGAATGACCGAACCGCCGAGGAGCTGGAGTCAATCAAGTTCCAACTTTTTTTTAAATACACGAAGAATTTCATATTAAATTTTCCGTTAGAATTTGGTAGAAAATAGACATGTATTAATATAATCTCACATACGTTACTTTACACAATTTAACTCTTCTCCAATAAAAAGCTCCTATAAAAATATTTAAATCGTAAAATAGTTATTGACATTCATTCTTAGATCCTCGGCTTAAAATAGTCAACGACAAGCTCTTTGATCAAGCCCTATAAGAGTGAATTGTACATGACTAAGTCTAGACCGTGTTCCATAACTACCGAGACCGCTATATATTTTTTATTTTCTGCCTAAGTAATAGCGCGTTTCCTTTGCTATTTGCCATGCATCAGCAGGGGCCTATTTGTAATCTATATTGAAAATTGTAAGAGAATTGGACGCATAATTACCGAGATATTGCATTTTCCGCATGGCACCTAATAAGGTCTTGATTTCCAATATGGAGAGAACAGGGGGTAACATAACATAACATAACATCCAATAGGTCAGGAAGCATCAGATGCTTGTTTAAGACCCACATAATGGACAATGGAGAACCAAGTAGCCATGGAGCAAAGCGCCACAACCGATGTGGCAGCCTACACCTCCGCCAGACTGGAATTTGAGTGTTCAATTGGTCCATTATACAGAAATCATACCCACATGGCCATCAACTCTCCACTGCCATATCCGCTTCAGTCGCCTGTTACGAATGGGATGGGGGTTTAGCGACATCGGCAGACTGTTCGCCTGAGAAGCAAGTGACCCAGGATCGAATTCCAGGTCTGTCGATAAGAAAGGTTAAAAAAAATATTGTCTTCATGGTTATA
>JAQFZF010003493.1:0-11315 GCA_034695365.1 Enchytraeus norvegicus
ACTGTGTGTTTATCATTGAATAGCTCTGTAACCATCCACCAAGGAGTCCATAGCAACGACCACGGACCTCCTAGAATCACTTGTTTCTAATCAGCCTATTCTATCTCTTGTCACCAAATTTCGTTTTGATATCTTTAAAAACAAGAAGTTATTGATATATCAGTATGGCGGGGTAGACAGATTGTGCAGTTTCATAAGCTCATCCAGTGTTAAATAGAGCATGCATCTTTCAATGTTGTCTATCACGTCATACTGAAATATGAATAACTTCTCTCTTTTCTAAGATATACAAATGATATTTGTTGACTAGAGATAGAATTGGTTGTTCTCTATAGCTGAAAATTTTTATAGGAATCAGCTCAATAATTAGAGTTTAGTTAACTGAAAAGCGAAGACGTCATATAATTCAATACTGGTAAACTGTTCCCGGACACCTCTCGTGTTCAAATGCAGGTAACTTTTTTAGTTGTTAAGATATCTGAATGACATTTACCAGAGTGTGGTAGCATTGGTTGTTTCCCATTTCTGCAAAATTGTTGAGGGATCGGTGTTATATTTACAATTTAGTGGAAAATACAATAATCTTCTCACTTATAAAAGACACCTTGCATATTTATATTTGATGGGTAAGGTCACAAAAACGCTGATAACTTTGCCATCTGTTGATGGAATTTGATGAAATTTTCAAATGTGAAACTGGCCTGCCAATATTTCCTGTGAAAATGGTGCACATAAACTGAATGGTCTCGACAAAATTCAAGAAACATTTAGGGGTCCACTTTTGTTTTACTCACCCTGTATATAATAAAATGTAGACACATAATATGTATGTAAATAAAGAAAGCTATGCTAAAATCCAATTCTTGGGCCCCTACCCAACGACGATTTTCATGACGATAATCATCAATATCTTGTAAATTTGGGTGCACTTTCAAATATCAGGTCAAAGATTCACGTTTTGTTTCACAGTCTGCTGCCACGCTCACTAATTAGCCAATAGCCAATTAGATACAAGTTGATTCTATCCTAAAATTAGGCTTACCATATATAAAGTGTAGTCTTGAGTTGGGAAGATCTGGCTTTTTAGGTTGTATCTCGTTGCAATGTTATGATACCACGGTGTGAATAATAATTTTATAACTAAATTAACGGATAAGAACTAAAATAATAGATAAGAAAACTAACAGATAAGAACTAAGCCAGTAGATTACTAAACTGTAAATGTACTAAACTGACAGATAATTACTTAACTAACAGATTATTACTTAACTAACAGATAATTGAACTAACAGATGAGATCCCATTCGCCGTTTTGCTGATAGGTTGACAAGTCGACCTCCTCAGACAGCAGTGTCAGGTTGAGATACTGGCTGCCGTACGTCCAGGAGCCAAACTTCATCTTACAGGTCTGAATGTCGAAGGGAAACCATTCTATATTGATGGCACATGAAGACTCGAATACTCCGGGTGGGATCCAAATGACTCCACCATTGTGATAGATGTAGACATTCGTCTCGTATCTACTGTCTATGTCTTCGTCAACCCTAGGAATAACATTAGGAATAACATTAGGAATGACATTTAATTTAAATTGTTTTCATCCGCAAAACGTTCAGTTGTAACATTAAGAATAACGTTAGGAATAACATTTAATTTAAATAGCTTTCATCTAACTTTATCAATCCTAATTAGGGACAGTAAAGTTATAAACTTATAACATTGAAACAGTTTTCATACATAATATCTCCAACTATTAAAATGAAATACAGTAAAATGGTACGCATACAATCCTTCGGACATTAGAGTTACATTTGAGTAACTATTTTCATGATAGAATTTTACTAATCATGTCCTATGCGGTGTGAACTTACAGTATATGGACGAAAATAATGGATAGAAAGTTTCATGAAAGAATGCGATGAAGACGAACTGTTTAGGTATATTCGATGATTTAATTAAGGAAACGCGAAATATCATCTGTATTGCCATTAAAGAAGAGCTCACGGCCGAGAGGTGTGGAGGAATTTGACTCAAAGGATCTGCTTGTGATGGAACACTATGATTTAGTCTGCAGACAAATGGTATATTATGAGTAGGTCAATAATAGTATTTTTTCTAGAAGGATCGACTGCATCACAGAACAATTATTCTGACTGTTGAAATCTGAGTTCTTTGCAAAGAATTGTATTTTTATATTACAAATAATATATTGTTACATTTCAGGAAGCGGAATTTAAATTCGTATCTGTTCGTAGTAAAATAATTATTCTAATGCCATTATAATTATTTAGAAATTATACAGAAATTACAATTACACATTACGTGTTATAAAGAATAACGTCTGGTTTCCAGAGTTTTTCTATTGGCACGTTTAGTGCATCAATTCCTCCGTATTCTGCAGGATCCCATTTCAATCTCTCATCGAGCCATTCCTGTAAAGTAAAGTAATTTTAAATAATACGATTAATCTTGTCATGAGTTAGTTAGTTATTTTATTTCAAAACCACAATATTGCATCATACACACATTGTCAGTAAACGAAGAACATGTACATTCATAAATAACATGCGAAATCCTGAATTTCTGAATCTTTTATGTCTTTCTGATTATAATGCGAAATCCTGTATTCTGAATCCTTAATCTGTTTCTGATTATAATCTGTAAGGCTAAATCAGTCAATTTCAGAAGTATACAATGTACTTTAGAAGAAACAAATGCTTCGAGCTATAGAATATGCCTACAGTTCAATTATCATGATTAGGCGTATTGTGATAATGTTATAACCGTGTAAAATCTTGCAAACGTGTATTTTTTCATTAGGACTGTAGAGAATAGCTAATTTTCACAATTGAACCGAATACCAATATTAAAATAAACTCTTATTTTATACGAATATTGCAGAAAGTTGATCTTCCACAATATTTCTAATTAAGTAAAATGTTTTAAGTAATCATAATGTTTACTCAAAAATAAAAAAGAACTACATGTAGGCCTAATATAGTTTAAATTTTATAAAGCTACTCTATGTTGATTAGAGAGTCACTTCAGTCCACTCGCTACAGCAGCCCAGCAGCCGCGTATACAGAAAAGAATGCCACGTGACCGACGCGACTATTCAGTCATTATGAGGTCTTACGTCTACCATTCCACAGAATAACGAATAGCAATTTAGTCAACTTTTCGGCTGCGAAACCAATACAAAGCGAATATTCGGAAAAGTCCTAGTCATTATGTATAGGTGTGTGCATAATACCCAAATTTTCGTGTAAGCTATTATATTTTTGAATATCAATATTTTTGTATGCTTTTATGAAAGTCAAAGAAGTTTGAAATGAGGCATTGCTTAACGATTACTTTAAGCGATGCTACTGGTCACACACCGTCAACTTTCAATGTTTCATTTTTAACGAGAATTTCTACAGCAATTTAATCGTCGGTGGCCGATCTTCGAGACCGTTTTGCAAGTTCAGCTGTTGTTGAGTGTCTTCTTTTTGCCTCTTGTTGTTTGTTGTTCATTTGTTGTTTATTTGGCATGTTGTTGCCTCCATATGTCCTGCTACATTGTCATTTCTACGGTTAATAGGGGGTCCGAATATAATTTAAAAAAAGTAAATTCCTATATTTTAGATAAATAAACATGGTATGATCGTAAATACAATTCTAAAAAGCTTACAAAGTGTAACCATTGCGTGGACTTCAAGATTTCGTTCGTTTCATCCTGAAAAATAAAATATTAATGAAATAGATAACAACAGAGCATTTTTTTAATTTTAAAGACGAGAGACAGTTATCTTCGTTCGATAGGCCTATACACATTTAATATGCCGGTCCATGAAGCCAAGCATTTATGTATGCATGTAGGCTACCGCCGCTACCGTTCTTAACCATTACTTTCGCTAAATACGCCTTAATTAGATTAACAATCAATGGTTAATCTAATAATTATAGATCTGTCTTAAACTGAACTGAGAGATATTAATGATTAAACGTCCCTGACATCGCCTTCGAGAGAGGAATCGGACGTTAAATCCTCATTGATTGATTGATTGAACCCAAGAACTCTAATTTTAGGATGTATAACAGTATAATAACACAAAATACGAAGCCTTAAAGGGAGAACATAGAGAACATAATTTTGTTTATTTGAACATCAAACATCATTACGTAGGTCTATGCACAGGGCCATCCATAAGATAACCCTCCATCTCGTTATTGCAAGAAGCTGCTCCAGAAATAGACTTGAGACGCCCGTCAAACATTTCTTCATTTATAAAGAACTAATAATAATAATAATTATTATTATTAAACAATAACTATATTATTATAAATCGATTTACAATAAAACTTATGATAATAACATAAGCCTAATATGTACTTTTGATATTAGAGTAGGGATACCTCTATTATTTGTGGGGAGGAGCTAAATTGTACTTCTGCCCGAAAACCGTAACGTTAGCCCGAAAATCCGTGCACGTTTTTCCCGAAAACCGTAAACGCCCGTAAATTTGGCTCGGCCCTCCGAGGGCCTATGATCCTAGATCAGTGGGAATTTAGCTTACCACGTCTATGATTTGCTGCATTTCCATTTTGAAGTGAAGCTGAACGGAGTCAGAATCGTTGACCACAGGTCGTGAAATGGTGTTATAGGGTTTCTCATCATTTTCGAATAACTTCTTGAGCAGTCTGTCCTCATCGGGCCCTCCTTCACAACCTGCAATAGTGGGACAGAACGAGAATATTTTTTTTACTATTCGTGTATTCGACAGATGACAGGACGCATCTGTTTACAAAGTGCAATCATCAATACGCTTTTGCCATTATTGTAAGATAAGTATTCGTTTAGAGTATTCTCTTCTCACCATCTGGCGATAGAAAGTCAGAAAATATAGGCCTATCTGAGCCGCGTCCCTCTATACAATATAATACAATGCAATGAGGATTTAACGTCTGATTCCTCAGTGCATTGCATACACCTGTCGAGTTTCAAAGGTCCATACTTCAAGTCTGCAGACCACAAATTAATAATTATTAGTGTAAGTGTGCGCGTAATTAAAGGCTAAAGCCGAATTTAATGTCAGCAGGCCTAACGGCTACATATGGGTCGGGTGAACCCTGAGATTCAAACCGCGAACCAATGGAACCGGAGTCGGACGCTGCAACCGATGTGTTACTATAGATCATCAATACGGCTATTATAAAAATGATATGTCATATATCACTTATGAAACCAGCTTCTAACTTTATGCTGGTTTCCCGTTGCCTTCATGAGTATCTGCATTAGTTGTAGTATCTCTATTCCGGGATGCTATGCAACATAAAATAACGGAATTTAAGTAATTTCAAATATATAATTAATATATGTTAAAGATGGTAAATTTCATCGGTAAACAACAGCCCTCGATTCGAAGGATCAGATGTCCTTTTCTCCGGTAATTGAGGCATGCACAATACATTGTCAGACTGGCAGATTTCTTGCCACGATTTCTGTGGCTTATGGCAGGCTAGGATACATTTCCCTTCGCTGTTCAAAAGCGAGTCCTTGAGACGTTTTCTAATATAGAAGCCCTATAAATTGTGTTTTTGTATTGTAATGTATGGTATGTATCGATCGGCCGGATAAATGGCGCTACTGCCACACGGTCAACTTCCCACGGACATCTTATTTAATAGCTTCTTACAAACACGCGCATTCGTCGGTGGGTTCAATTCTCAATTTTCTCGAACCAACTCTGGGAAAAGATTGCATTCTAATAGTTGTTTTTATTATTGAAACAGAGATCAAAATACTTGCCTATAGTGAAAAGTGACAGTAATCCAACAAGTAGAACTGTCAAGTTTATAGGAGAAAGCTTCCTTCTCACAGGATACATATTTCTGCAATCTTTCAATCTTTTTTCACTACTCGCTATTCCCATTTCAAAATATAAAATTTAACGCATGAAAATATCTAAATTGCATCACCATAGATCTGCTAATTTTATCTTTTTTTAGTACGACTTAATCGGAATTAGTTTAAATAAAACAACAAATAAAAAATAGTGAAACTATTAGTTGCACAGTTTAATTAGACAATGTAGGCCTATTGTTCGTCTACTATGTATGCGACTATATGCGCCCGTATGTCACATAAGTTTGAGAAAATTCTAGAATAAATCGATTGTACGAATTATATGAATTCACATAATTTGTATCTGATGCATCACAACAAATCAATCACATGATGTTATAACCAAGACTTCGTAGTAGCCCAAATGCTGGCAAATAGCTCAGTGGGCCTATGTAGGCCTATCTCGCTATGCCTATTACTTGAGACCGAGTTAGTTGAGAATAACAAAAGTCAAATGCGATATGACTGATTTTTTCAAGTCGCATCCATTTGATCACGTGTTTTCATTTTGTTTGACGAGTGAGAGGATTTAAGCTATAGCCAGATAGTTGCAGGCATTTATCGTTGTTTCGCCCGTAGTCTTATCATACTGTAAGTCTTGTAGATAAAAGTTGACGGCTCCTTATAGCCTACTGGATTCTCAGAGCAAAGCTTCCACTGTAGATTATTAACATCCATCTCTTCTTTATATAATAATGTTTATATATTTCTTTATATATAATATTAATAAATATATTAATTCAAAGAAAATAACTCTATAGGCCTATTTTGCACATAAGTACTTGTATATGAATCGTAGTAACGTCGGAATATGTAAGTGCCACTTGTGGTCTGTAATACCGGTCACGTGCACCGTTAATATTTTATCTAAGCTTGTAACTGTGAAGTGTGTGTCGTGATAAATAAATAAATAAGTAGATAAATAAATTAAAAATCGTCGTTTAGCTTTCAAAGTTGTATGCAGCAATATGTTACAACGGCATATAACAATAAGCAGCAATATAAGGCCCTACATTCATTTCCATGAAGACCTACACCAAAGATAAGGAGCCGATAATTAAGCCCAAACATTAAACAATATCAAACTTAACTGGAAAGATAATTATGTTAGGAAAAAGTCGATATAGAACCTCTCTAAATGTGTAGGTCAACGTAAGAAACGTTATTATGCTCTGAAAAGGCTAGACACATGCAGAATTAGTGTCCCTGACATCGCCGATGATGAACCGGACGTTAAATCGTCATTTGATTTGATTTTAATCTCAGTTTCGCAGTCCTACATCAGTGTTGGAAAAGTCCTAGGATTAGAACCTAGCACATTTGGAACCCGAGCTCTAAAAAAATTAGTAGGCCTATGAAGTGGATTTCATGTCTAAACATCCCAGCTTATAGTTAAATATGAAATAGTTAACACAAATAAAAATAATTATCTATCGCTTATATTTTTCAATATGAGCCTGCATAACAAAGACACGTATTTACAGAGTTATAGTATAGAACGAATTATGTAGTCAAATGTAATACTGATTAATAGTAGCTTCACAATGTCGTACTAGAGAATTGCCATGCTATCTGAGTCATTTGTCAAATCGAGTAATGGTAGATGTATAAAGCAGTATTTTGAAGATGAAATGCAGACCCAAATAGACCTAAATATATGCCTATGTCACAGGCTCATGGAACACGGCAGAATACACAAGTAGTTCCTATAATGAAAGTTACGGAACAAATCCAAAAGCAAAGTCGATCTATAACAAGTGTTGCATACTACCAGTCATTCACTTCTGCTGCAACGATGTCATCGTCTGCTATCTTCTTTGTAAGAACCTTCAACTCATCTATGATGTCGGACAACTGAGTCTTGACTGCCTTTAGGTCATTCGAGGCTGAATTTGGAATCCTTTTAGTCATCGAGGTATTGTCAGAATTTCTTACTTATCCTCTTTGTCCATATTGTTCACAGTTGCAATGCAATTATCTTTATCAGAATGGACTTTGTTATTATCATTTATTGATGAATCATTAGAAAATATTACAGAATACAAGGTGGTTTCCCTAAGGCTTCCCTTGGTTGTTTTAAATAAGCAATATTTGGTTTTTAGTTTAGTGTCTTTCTGGTCTATTTGAAGATCCTTTGTGTTGGGCTCTCCTGGTCTCTGCATTCTTAGTACACTTCCAAACCATTGACACACAACAACACGCATCTGAAAAATGAATATAAATATTAATAAAGAATTTTTTTTATATATAGGCAATCATTGAATTCGCCTCCCGGCAAGAAAGCCATGATCCTTTTCCGAAATCGTCTAGCTACTACAGTCATCCACAGCGTATTCGCCGATTACTGTTATCAGCATGGAAAATAAAACAGTTAGCCTAACCGATGTTTAATAGTAGTCTCAGTATTTTTAAGTTAGTGTATTCGAGCAAGCATGAGTGTTATTCATAAATGGAGACAACACGGGTTAGAAGAAAATAGACTTCATAGAAATACAATGAGGATTAAATTTTAGTAACGGTATCCTCATCCGAAGACGATATCAGAGATTCAGGGATTCTGGGGATTTCAGGTGGGAGGAGATGAGTTTGAGCTTGCCCTGGAAAGTAGTAGGTCTAATGCATGTACAAGATCGCAAATCTTATGGCAAAGAATACCATAGTATTGGAGCAGCAAAGCTGAACGAGCGTCTGTGTTTTTCAGTTCGATGAATGGCAAGGCGACTACGGAATATGTGGGTCTGTCACATCGATAGCGGCCTATGGCAGGCTCTCGGCCTAGTCTACTTTTCCCATCACTGTTCATCTACGCTTCAGAGACTTTGTTAAGAGTTAGCTATAAAAAGTTTTCTATTCAAGTTCGGCATATTTATTGATTAGTTACTAACCCATTTTGGCATTTTTTGCATTTCATGTTTTGTATGATGACACTTGAAAGTTATTAACGTCATCAGCAGGGATGCAGTGCACAGACACATCACGCCACAGAAATAGGCTTCTGCAAAATAGACAAACAGCTAATACTGACTAATTGATTATCCATGATAAGATCCAGCATTTAACATCAACACAATGAATAATGGTTTAACGCCCATTTGGTCATCTGGTCACGATATCAGGGACCTTTAACTTGCCTCTGTATCCCTAAACAGCTAGACCTTCTGGTAGTGTTGTAAGCTTACTGCTATTTTGTATCTTCTGTTTCACTATTATTCTACTCGGGTTCCATTGGTTCACGGTTATAATCTCAGAGCTGGCCCGATACCGATATAGCCATTAGTCCGCGAAACTGACGTTGAATTCGACTTTAGTCTGTTTTATGGCTAGAACTTATGACGTTATCAAGTGAGCCATACAACGAAACAAGAGAAACAAAATTCGATGTGCTTAAGATAGCAGTGTTGCGACATGAATAAGTCAGTGGGATGATCAAAGATGTGCTCGGTATGTCTAGTTTATAGTAATTGTTGCAAAAACATTATAGTACTCGTATGTTCAAGTACTAATTAATTATATGCTTGTCATTTATATTTTTATGCAAATCAAATGCTCACCGACAGTAGGCATTGCAGTCAAATCATGCTATCATGTGATTACATTGTAGCCTATTCATAAAAGCTGTCATTGAAAACAATAACGCGCAAGTTAAACTATTTCTCTCACTCTCTCTTCTCTCTCTCTCTCTCTCTCCAGAGGCTGCTGGTACACCGAAACGCATTGTGCTAGAGAGAAAGAGAGAGAGAGAGAGAAAAAAATAGAGAGAAAACGAGAGAGAGAATGAGCTTCTTCCTTGCAACACTTCCTCCCTCTCTCGATTTCCCGTATCAAGGGCTTAACGCCAAATACATCTAGGTAAAGGATACTAGTTACCCAGGATAGGGAAACTAATAGAAGTTCTCGGAATGGTGTCCGCCACTATCAATTGAAACACACTGAGTGACAGAAGAATCGTTATACCTACGGTTATTAATATCAAATGAGAAAATTACTTATCATTGAACTAGAACAATTTTTCACATTAGGTCGTACACAATGAAGATTTGCGTCACCCGAAAGCGATGTCAGAGACGTCCCAAGTAATAATTACTGTAATAATTTTATAATGAGTAATTGCATGTCATAATTTACTTACGACAAATGAAATTAATCATAGAAACTACAAGATCAATATAAATATTAGCTAAATAATTACTATACCTTACTATATATTACTATACGTTAAACCCATAGAATAAGGAAGAACAAGAACTAGACTTTACATAGTATTGTATTATAATACAATACCACAATATAGTACAATATTGGTTTAACGCCCATTTCATCATCTTTGAAACGATATCAGGGATTGCAACACGATGACTTGTGATCCCAGTTACAGGGCGAGTCAAATCCTTAATTATGCCAGAGTTGCATCCTTCTGTTGCTTGCTTTACTCTCCATTACACACACAAACAATAGTTGACATTTACCTTGAAATGCCCCGGAAGATAGCAAAACTTAGCAATATTGGAAATAAATCCATGTCGCCAAAAAATTATTATTATTATGAAGGAACATTGATCAACGTTATGGTTTTATCAATAAACTACAATACTGCCTTACGAGAAAAGATAAGAGATTAAGACATTAAAAAGGTTAATCAAACCTAGACCCACTTTCTCTCCGCTATCGGTCGGCTGTAAAAAGTTGAACAGTGTTAGGATGGTAACGAATGAACAAGGAATAAGAAGAGTGATGACGTAGAAGTTAGGTCTACGACGCAGCATGATATGTAATGTGGACGAATGGCATGTTACAGCATTCGTAGAATATTGAGTTTTGTACGGCACTAGTCTCTGCAGATATAAATGCAATGAAAACATTTAGTTCATTTTACACAAATGACAGACGCATATAATTACAGAAACTATGTAGTTAGTCATGATTAATCGTACCGCTAAAATTTGCAGATATTGATAGGCATGAATGAACTTAATTGTATTAGTTCAGAAAGTCAGGATTTATTTGTATCATCAGCCAAGCTTATATTAAATAATAATGATAAGAATGAAACTACTGTCCAATTAAATTATAATAATCAAATTTTACTTCTTTTAACATATTGAATTCAATTTTATACTTTCTTAGATCAGGGTCGTTTACCACCAAGGGTGGGTCTATTTGTTATAATAGCAATAAATTATAATATAATAATTATAATAAAGGTTTAGCGTCCGTTTCCTCATCAAATGATGCTAGAAGTAGGAGTATAGGCCTAGTAGCAGTAACACTGCAGCGTCTATATAGAACGACAGACACGAAATTTTATAATGCTGGAAATTCAAATTAAATATATGTTATCTTTTATAGATTATAACATTAGATTATAACAATAGCTTTTTTTACAAAAGCGACGTTTTATAAATACACTCATTGATTTCTCGATTAATCG
>JAQFZF010003494.1:0-11315 GCA_034695365.1 Enchytraeus norvegicus
GATTACACCCTAACTTTTCTTTAAATCCAAATTGTCGTTCATTGGATGTTAAATGCTTTCCGAATAGAAATAATATGGCGTGTTCAAACACTTCAGATAGCAAAGGGCTGACAGTAATTATTATTATTGCTGAAATAATTGGTGGAAAAAAGGTGTTCTTATGATGCGCACAAGTTGTCGAGTATAGTTTTATGTTTATAGAGTTTACACGACATCTGGTCGAGTATGATGTATATTATAGTGCATTACACATGGTCATTATAGTCCACTGATCATTCATACTGATATCTAGCACTTTTAATACAAAATGTTAAAATCGTGAGGGAATTATTAAAAAATCATTTAAATTGTTTAAAATCATATTAAGACAGTTTTTTAAAGCGATTCTGCTCAGTTATCCATTATACCGACCCTGTGTATGCCCGAAATTTTTGCTCCTTTATTGGCTCCTCCGGGAGCCAATAAATTGCGAACCAAAACTGAATTCTGATTATCCCTATCGCTATAAGACTAGATATCCAATGGCGCCATTTACACATGCCTGTAATTACTGAGTCAGCGTACAATCTATCTATCTAACTACTACTCTGCCAAATTTATAAGTAGTCAAAATAGAGAATTATTACATTCATGACGTTGTTAAACGCCTTAACCAACTTAGCCAACGACACCTGCAACGGGGCAGAATATACAATACAATAGTATCAATATAATACTAGTTTAAGGTTCATTTCATCATCTGACGATAATAGCAGGGGCATTTCTAACAGCGCTTGTAGCACTACCAACTGGTCCACTAAAACGCTGTTAACTAATCACAAGTATTGTAAGATATTTGAAAATCTATTATGTTGAACTTAGGTTGATAACCACACTACTTGATTGATAGACGGATTGATTCATTGATTGGCAGCTTGACTACTTGATTGATTGACGGATTGATTCATTGATTGACTGCTTGACTACTTGATTGATTGACGGATTGATTCATTGATTGGCTGCTTGACTACTTGATTGATTGACGGATTAATTCATTGATTGGCTGCTTGACTACTTGATTGATAGACGGATTGATTCATTGATTGGCTACTTGACTGATTGACTGACTGATTTATTGATTGATTGATTAATTGATTGGTTGATTGATTGATTGATTGATTGACAGGCTATAATGTAGGACACCTGCATGAACTTATGCTATGAGGAGGAAGAGATGAAGCCTTTCATAGAGTCACCCAAGTTGACTGACTGATTTAGTGATTGATTGATTGGTTGATTGATTGATTGATTGACAGGCTATAATGAAGGACAAGTGGATGAACATAGGCTATGAGGAGGAAGAGATGAAACCTTTCATAGAGTCACCCAAGCAATACTCTGACCCCATACGTATAGGTAGGTGTGTGTGTAGGTGTGTGTGTGTGCGAGTGAGGGTCTGTGGGTGCAATGCATGCTTGAGAGAAACGGATGAAGCCTTTTATTGAGTCACTTAAGCAATACTCTGACCCCATATCTATAGATGAGTGTGTGTGTCTGTATATGTGTGTGAAAGTAGACGTTGTAATGCATGTATGCTTGACATTGTATGTATTACTAAAATCACTGAACACAATAAAATTGATAGAATCACGTGTTTAAGACATGAGGTCTATATTGTTTGGATTGACAGACAATCGATTGATTGATTGATTGATTGATTGACAGTAACTGTGGGCTGTGCATGAAGGTGTAAACTACACATAGACAAACACTTCCATTAGTCTTTTTGTTTTTATGGATAAATGGATGCATCGTGTTTGGCCCTTTCTCTTTCAGCATATTATGTGCTTTCCACTGCGTTTGGGTGGACCAGCTGGTGGGGCATATTCTGTCGGAGACGTCTCTGATGTCGTCGTCAGATGATGAACCGACAGTTAAAATTTTGATTTGATTGACCTGTAATATTTTATTATGGTGTTAAAAGTTTAAGTCTCAGACATATTACAAATGAAGAAGTTTTACATTGGATGGCAACAGAAGAAATATAATTAATTGGCTACTGTGCTGAACTGGCAAATGAGCTTGTTGGTCATAATCATTATGATAATAAAGATATAGATAGCATAATTATTAGCGGAAAAATTGAAGGAATGCGTTGCAAGTAAGACTAAGAGTTATCATTGCAAAGAGGCTCAGTTATTGGATAAACGTCAAAGAAGTAGAAATGATCTGATCCTCGAGAAAAGGAACCTTTGGCAAACCATGACGGTCAACGCCCTGATAGGGTAACTTTTCAATGTTTCAGGACATGTGAAAGAAGATGGTGTTACGAGTTCTAGATTAAATACAATACAATACGGGTTTAGCGTCGGTTTCATCATCTGACGACGATATCAGGGACGTCTCTAACAGTACTTGTAAGTACTACTAACTGATCCACTCAAGCTCAGTTGACAAATCACAAGTACTAAAAGAGAAACAGAGATCAACACTGGTCAAACACCGTGCATATATCATGATCAGTGATTGTTTCATTATGTGGTGTATTTAATGTGTTTATTGAGATAATGGTAACTATGGGCTGTATGATAACACGTCCCTGATATCGTCGTCAGATGACGAAACGGACGTTAAGCCCATATTGATTGATTGATACGTTATAGAGATAATGGTTACTATGGGCTATGCAAGGAAGGAGGTTGAGGAATCACTGGTACAGCAGAAGTACACAGATATCATGGCCACATACCTTCTGCTGGGCAAGAAAAACTCGGATGTGAGTAGAAATCTCCGTATATTTTCACAGTGGCGTCGCTACCATTGGAGCACTAGCATCCTCTCAGATTTTAGTGAAAAAAATTAATTAAAATTTTCAAACTCAGTTTGAATTGTTGACCTCCAGTATCTTTTAAACACACACAATGTCACCGATACATTATACATTTATAGGCTATGCTATAGTGGATATTGACTACGTTTTATGTATATGAGTCTAATTTAATTTATTTACATAATGATGATGATGCTGTTCCTCCCCCCTAACATGGAAATCCTGGCGACTCCACTGTATAATTTTCTGGCATGACATGCGCACATGTTTGTTTCGTTTCAGTTGCGATTGAGTTAAAAATGTCATGTTTTCCCAGGATAACATGAATAACAGTTACACAGAAGTATCTATACATGTTCGGTTGTGATTTATATACAATTGATGATAATATTGTTTTTGTGATTATTGTTATCACGTCTTAGTCCAATATGTATTTTAGTCGTAATGAAGGAAACAATTTAATACCATTTTATATCAACGAAATACCATAGTAAATTTATAAATAATTATTATGTATTAATTAAGACGTCAAATCTTATGGGACAAGAATTGATTGATTGATTGATTGATTGATTGATTGATTGATAGATTGACACAGCTTGAGAGTGGTGAATCACGCTCAGGTCTCTAAGACAGCCCGTATCAAGTCTATCTGTAAGACAGCCCTCACCCATATAATTGATTGATTGATCGATTTATCTATTGATTGACACAGCTTTGAGGGTGGTGAATCACGCCCAGGCAGTAGCCTATCTCTAAGATTAATTGATTGATTGATTGATTGATTGACTGGCACAGCTGGAGAGTGGTTGAGTCACGCCCAGGTAGCAACCTATCTCTAAATTGATTGATTGATTGTTTGATTGATTGATTGGCACAGTTGGAGAGTATGAGTCACACCCAGGTAGCAGCCTATCTCTAAAATTATTTAATTGATTGATTGATTTATTGATTGGCACAGCTTGAAAGCGGTGAATCACGCCCTGGCAGTAGCCTATCTCTAAGACAGCCCCTCACCCCTGTCATCAGCTCTAGTAGCAGGGGTGGGGGTGGGGGTAGGGGGGCTGAGACATCCTCCCCCTCCTATCATCCCTCATCTACATCGTCTAGTAGCAGGGCTCAGCGTACCACACCAGCTAGCGGCTCAACTAGTGCTCATAGTATGTATTGACTTACTGATTGATTGATTGATTTACTGATTGATTCTTTGATTGATTGATTCTTTGACTGATTGATTTACTTTTACACTGGGTGTTGACAGCCTTGTGAGTTCAGAAAAAAATTGATTCGTTAGGAAAGGAATGAATCGTGGCCCGGCTGCGAGAGATCGACAAGATTAATTGATGCATTCATTGATTCATTCAGTCATTTATATATTTGTTATCTTGTAATAAAACATGTAATATTGATTCAACGTCTGTTTCATCATCTGACGAAGATATAATATACGTCAGCACCTGCTTGTGCACACAGTATTCATTCATTCATTCATTCACCTGCTCGTTTATTCATTCATTCTTTCATCCCTAAGGTGTGCCCATGTAGTTGATTGATGATTGATTAACTGATTGATTGATTGACTGATTGCGAAAGCTGTAAGTTTAACGTTTGTTTCCGTATCCGAGGATATTGTCAGAGACGGACCGTGACCTCCTGCTTATCATTCAAGTTTGCCATCGACTCAGCCATCCAGTCAGGACAGGAGGTGTATCAGCATCATCATCTAGCTCCTCTAAGATATCCTCTTGTGTCATGGATTTACTGATTGATTGATTGATTGACTGATTGATCAATCTATTGATTGATTGACTGATGATCAATCTATTGATTGATTGACTGATGATCGATCTATTGATTGATTGCTAGGGGGTGTTTCAGCATCCTCATCAAGCTCGTCGAAGCGGCCCTCTAGTGCCATGGATAACCCAGTGAAGGAGGGGGGAGCCGCCCCCTCAGCTGTGGGGGCGGCGGTACCTGGCCACCAGATAGTACCCCCCACGAGTATTAGCACCTCACCCCCCACGCCTCCCCCTGTTGTCACTTCTTCTATTTCTGGGGCCATGAGTGAGGTATTTATTGTATTTAGCCGTTATTTATGAATTAATTATAGAATACGGTCAAGTGAGGCTAAATTTGTCAGCAAGGGGCTAGTTTGATTTATTTTTGAGACCGCTCTAAAATATTTTCAAATTTTTGTATTAATGAATCTATGTGCTGACTATCAAATCTATCTACCTTACATTGGTAGTCAGCACGTACATGTAGATTATTTAATCAATTATTAATCAGGAAATATCTAGAGCAGTTTAAAAAATGACTAACGAAAGTAACACTACTTGACAGTACCGAAATGACTTTTGTAGAACTGTAGATTATGTAGCTGTCTGTATGTAACTGTAGATTATATTATTTAACAATGTAGACTGTGTATGTGCGTGTGTGTATGTTCGCGTATGTGTGCGTGTGTATGTGTTTGCATGTGTCTATATGTGCGGGTGTGTGCATGTGTGTGTGTCTATGTTTTGTGTTCTATTGTTATGATGTTCTGAGATAATTTGATCTTCTATACATTTTTATTGTTTCTTTATTTAAATTTTCTATGTTCAGCATTCAATTTATGTGCAAATGTTAAGATTGAGTTCTAATAGTGTATTTTATGTAGTATTTTCGAGTTTTTTATTTATTTAGTTGATGTTTTTCTTGCTTGTTAACTTTAGGATAGATCCATATATATCACAATTAAATATTTTGTATATTTTAAATATTCGACAGATGACAGGACGCATCTGTTCACAGGGTTTCCTATTTTAGTTGCTGTTTTTGTAATGTAAGCTGAACAAAGTGCGTTTTGCGTAGTTATGTTGTATTTATTAATTTTATTCTATTCTACTATTTATACTGATCCATCTATCCAGGGCTCTGCCATATGGTAGGTCCAACACAGAAATTCTGACAGAATCTACCTTCTCTCTCATTAATGAGCACATCTTCGCTCAACTCAACAAGTCGATCCTACACCCCTAAAATGATGCCCTTCTTTAGGAAAATTATAGCTTCTGAGGTGGTTCTTCGTTGCCTTTCTCAGAGCCTGCTTTAGTAAACTTCTACGACACACATATGTGCAGTTGTATATAGATTGTATTTTGTCATAAATTAAGTATTTGTTTAATTTAGATTGGACTTATAATGCAAATCTCATTTTTATGTTTGTACTTGTCCCACTCTTGTTTAGTGTTCTTTTCTTAGTGCGTATAATTATGTGCTTAGTATTTCTATATGGCGCTCGTGAATGTAGTATTTTTTGTAGTGCTAGAGTGTGTCTACTGTCCTAAGTTGTTGTTGCTCGCCCAAGATACCAACTTTGGTGCTGATACCCTCTAACTTCTCATTAGAAGGCGTTCAGGGTTCACCCTCAGGCTTCAGGCTTTATGTAGCAAACAACGCCTCACATTGTTTGCTACATAAATTTGGGTATGGAATGTTGAGCCCGAATTCAACAACCCCTTCGAGCACGGCATAAGCCGCCATCCACCTGAGGAGATCCCGCCGTGGTGTCCAAAACATGAGATTGGCTCTTGTTATTTGAGGGCTTGTTCAGTCAAAATAATTAATTAGTATTTTTTATTCTCTCCCGAAGGCGATGTCAGGGACGTCAAGTATTAGGCTTGTAAGATATAAAGATCAAGATTAGAATATAGCATGGTGTGAGTATTAATGTTTTGTGGCAAACGTCTGATATTTACATCCATTAGAAATGTTTGCACACCTTTATTTATCAGGCTACATTATTTGATTATATGTTAGAGAACCAAATTAATAGATAGATAGGAGGTGATTAATAGTTTTTGTTAATGATATTTGTAGTGCTTTTCGTTATCAGCATTACTTGTGTCAATAATGCTGATTTTAGTTCATATGTGCTTAATTTTTACTAAGTTTGTAGAACTTTGTGTTCTCTATGTGCTTTCTAGTGCTTATGTTTGCTTCTTTTACCATTTTGTTTCTGCAGAGAATTCATCGAAAGATTGTGAGAAATAACAGCGAAGTAAGAATTCATATTGCACATATAATAATAAAGTTTAATGTCCTTTTTCTCATCCAAAGATGATGTCAGGCACGTTATATATTATAAGTACAAATATATTACATTAGTACTACTACAAATAATGTTTATTTCCTGTTTTGGGTCCAGAAAATCTGAGAATAGTCCAACTGAAAATGTTTCGTAAGAGCCAACTGACGGTGATACTGAGGAAGGTAATGGGAAGCCTCACCTCAGAAGCCACATTCTTTCTTATTCGATAAGATCAACTTGTTGATCAATGCTGTGCTCTTCTGATGATTATTAAAAGTATGATAATGCCTGTTACAGCAGCGTAACACTTGAAGAAATGTTACAACTTCAAAGTTTAATTTGTCTCTTGAAAGTTTAGTTACTTTATATTGGCTTGCATGCTTTAATTATGTTGAGTTATTTTAGTTTTGTTGAGCGAAGCGCTTCAGTTACGTATTCAGTAACTTTCAGTTGCTTCTGTCTAAACTTAACAGTTCATTTACATCTCTGGAATGCGTGATAAATGGTCTTTTTTAATCAAGATGCACCTGTTTGCACCAGTAGCGGCGCAGAAAAATTGATATGGGGACCGATGATATAGGGGGAAGGGTTGTCAACTTTTGATGAAGACAATTCCGGACACTGTCAGCATGACGGTCGAGCGACGTCAATATTATGATTTAGTCTATTCCTTATTCCTTTCAGTTTTCCGGACGGACAATGTATTGTCCAGATAGTCCCTACTCCGTTTTCCGGACACGCTATGCGAATTCCGGACAGTCCAGACAAATTCCGTATGGTTGGCAACCCTAGGGAGGGCAGAGAAAATGTTAGGGGGCAGATAGGGTATTTCTTAAAGGGACATATATATCAATTGTATAGAGGGCCTGTATTGTATTGTATATTGTACATAGACTGCAATGCCAGACTTTTACTGACTAAGAATTCTTGTACTTGGAAAATCTTGGGGGGGGGATGAGGGGGTTTTCATGGGGGGCGTCCGCCCAGCTTGGCGCCGACACTGAGATGCACAGGTAACGCCAATGTTGTATTATCGTTTTTATTATATGATAGGTTTGAGTGTGTTTAACGTCAAAGTTCACAAGGTGCTTCTCTTCAAGACAGCTCGTTATATTGCATTATATTTTCTATGTATAGGTAACGCCAGCTGGAGGTAAAGTGCTGTACCCTCGAATCAAGCCAGCTACTGTCAGCAGCAGTGCCAGCCCAGCAGCTGCTTCTATTACTACAGCAGCAGCTGCTAGCAGCAAAGCAGCTGCTGGGATACACAGGCGTAACACAATAAGCCAAGCCATGAGCAGTAGTACTAGAACAGCCTCTACAGATAAGGGTGGAGCTACAGATAGAGAGAGGGGCCCAGGAGGTGTTAGTCCCCTCCCACCCCCACCCCCTCCTGCATTGACTCATGGGGAGGCCAGGAGGTTTGTACATTTTTGGTAATCATTATAATAATATAGCCTATTATTATAACAATTGACATATTGATGTCAATTATTATCAGTTGTTATTGATATAACAACTGACATATTGAGGTCAGCTGTTATATCAATAACAACTAATATTAATTAACATATTGATGTCAATTAATAATATGCTATATTATTATTATTTATTTATTATATTTATTTATAGCAGTTATTATATTAATAACTGCTATATTAATATTAACTGACATGTTGATGTCAGTTGCTGCATCTTCAACTCCGATCACTGACTCGGCTGCAAGTGCTCATTGATTAAGCTGCATGCTAGCAGTCTAACCAACGGGACCTCGCTGCAAGGTCACGTGATCTAGTGGCTAATTTAAATTTACTGATTTTGCTGCTAGTTGAAAATGGCTAAATCAATCCTGTGATTCCTGTCAGCAAGTATGCTTAATTAAACAAGTTAATGTCATGTATTATATTTTGTGTACTTATATTATTCATTCTTTTCACCGACATTTTTGCGATCTTCCCTCTTTTAGTTAATCATGCCTTTCCCGTAGATATAGCATACTTGGCAAATGCACCATTCCTGGTGCCAATTACACACCAGTATCAAGGGTGCGGGAGCCATTTGTTGAGTTGTATGGGTTTGAACTCAGTCAGCATCGATTTGTTGCACTAAAATGTGCTGTTCGAACTCTTGCAATTCCGTCAACCTGTGACGGTTTAATTTTACATGTGTCGCTTGTTCGTCTATCGGAACTGTAGTACAGATTTGTTAGCAATTCCAATCACAGCCCTTCTAACCCCAAACCAACAAATTACAGCCCTACTGGGCGTAAACAAATCTCAAATCTGTACTATAAGCAGTATATTTACTCCTCGTATTGGGTCCAGAAAATCAGAGAAATAGTCCAACCGAAAACTGCACGTGTTTGTTAGAGCCGACTAATGTTCCCTCATCTCGGTTAATGGGTGAGGAAGGAAACGGAAAGTCACTTCAAACGTCATATATAAATTTCCAAGCGTACGGCGACATTAGATCTGGTAAGGGAAAAGTCAAATGTTGGGATTTGATCAATCTCGTTGGTCGATAGAGTGCTCACTGGAGAGCATGATAAGAGAGTATGATTAGTGATTTGAACCTTGGACCTGCCATTTGGCACTAGAGAGATAATACTCACATAATAAGAGTAAATTTATCAAAGTGGTTAATATTATAGTTTAATTTATTAATTTGACTGTAAATGCTATTTCAGTATCTATATACAAAATAAAGGATATCTGATGTAAGTTATTATGTACAATTTACCCCTCTATGCTCGACTGTTTGCTTGTATGCTTACTTGCCTGCTTGCATACCTCTCTTGTCTCACTACATTTTCTACATAAAATTTCAAGTTTTACTGGGGGTTATTAATTTGCATGGAAAGTAATCCCTGAATGTTCTACTAACTCTTTGCATTTTTATAATGATAAGTTTTTGTAACCATAGAGTTTCACTAATGATATATATGCACATATTAGTTTTCTTTCCTAGTTGCTGTTTTTTATATGACTTTAACTACTCCACGATTAATCGTACCTTTGCCTTTTGATAGTGCCTCAATGACTGCCGTCGCAGATACATAACTAAACTTTTATCTTCCAGGCACCATTGCGCACCTGTGCCCCAAGGTGCCGGGAATATTTGTCGACTGACCTGGGAATCGTTCCCACGCCACTAGCTGTCGCTCGATTCTAAGGCAAGCATGTTAACCACGTCGTCAATCCCCGTCGATTGTTTGATGATAAGCTGGCTGTTATTTTAGGCACAGTGCATTTTAATCCTTTAGGTTGCGGTATCTAACGTTAATGAATCATTACATATATCAGATTTAAATAGTAAAATCAATCAATCTTGTTAATCATATTTACCTGTAGGTTAAATCAACATTAAATAATTACTTGTTGTACAGATTGTAATCCTACATATGTATATGCAGCGCTAAAATTGACGTTAGGCAGTCGCTAATCATGTAGTTATGACACAACTACTTAAAGCTTTACTAGTAAATAGCCATTATAAATAATTGGATTTAAGAAATTTGATATGCTAATTTTTTGAGTGTGATTAAGATCGGTCGAAACGATCTTCTGATTTTCTAAAAGAATTTGTCACGGTTAGGAGTAGAGTTATCTAGCCGTAACCATAAACTCCACCTTAACTATAATCCTACTTGAAAAAAAGGTAACGAAAATTATACGACGTTGGTCAGTACTTCACAGTCCTCCACAGGCGTAGGGGAACTTTGGTTATTTGGGGGCTGGATTTATTCAGCCCAAAAACAAATTCTAAAACTGTCTGCCCGAAAACTTTACAATGTTCATGAAACACGATTGCCCCAAAATGGCGTCCCCGTCCCCCCCCCCCGCTGTCCCCCATCTCTTACGCCTCTGGTCTTTACACAGTTTTACTTGTACTATTTAACTTTTACCCTTTAATGTATCTTTTTAATATCATCCTTTCTTTTACATTTTCTCGTGCTTTATCATGAACTTGAGAATAAATGTAGTCCATTTCGGATTATTATTGGCATTATAGGTTGAATGCTCTGTTGAATGAATTATGTAATTATTGATTGATTAAATTTTGGAGAGATTGATTATTTGGGTGTTATACTGCAGTGGTTAGACGACCTGATCATAGCGTTGTGCTTAGAATTCCAGACTAGGCCATCGCTGATTGTGCCCTTGGATTGTATTCATTATCCAATAGTGGCTCATCTCTTTATTGCCTACAATCCTGTATGATATACTTCTAATGATAGCCAACTAGTTGCAAATTTAAAATGCCTGCTATCTGTACTTTAGCCTAGGCTATAGATTTTGTAAAGCAGTCTCGAAGATCGGTTTGGTATTGACACTGTTATGTAATTATACAATCATTGACAATTCATTGTTAATATGTTCAGCAATAATAATAACAGGCAACGAAAGCCATTAGCCTCAACCTGGATATCAT
>JAQFZF010003495.1:0-10000 GCA_034695365.1 Enchytraeus norvegicus
ACTAATTTCCGTGCAGTTTGTAGGCCTTTTGAATAAACTTTTTATGATTCTGTCTTAATCTCTGCTGTGATTGATTGCAATGAATATGGATAATATTAGGGTTAGGGTTAGGGTTAGGGTAGGGGTTATAGTTAGGATTTAAATTCGTTAATGTTAAATTTGAATTCGTGAATAGGCCTTTTTACAATGCAAAGTGGGACGGAACTTAGTCGTTAGTCCAATTTTTCCTTACAGCATTTGTTTTGCTAGTCCTGTTTGGGTGGACGTTCAAATGTTGTTGGAGACGTCCCTGATGTCGTCGTCCTTTATGGAAAGGACGTTAAGCATTGAATTATCCAGTATAATACGCTTGTACGTTTGCTGTGCCTGTGTTTGCATATAATCATGAGAGTGAGTCATCACTAGGTGACGTAAAGGGGCCCCTGTATCTTTTTATCTATTGTACTACTAGGACGTATACAAACTCTTATGCATTTTACAAGTAAGTTTTTTGTTAAAATATAAACGACTTCGTAATTTTTTTCATTTCACCTGTTTTTGCTAGTAAGCAACAGGTCCCAAATTTAGACAAGCAGCAAAATTCAAATATCCGAAAATGTCGAATTTAGGAGTCTGCACTCTGCAGCCAAACGAGATATATCCAAAGAGTATTATATCGATAAATATATTGACAATAATAATGATAACACCGTTTTCTCATTCAGAGAAGATGCAAGGGACGTCATACTTGTGACAGTTGGAAAGGAATTTAAACCATTGAGTTGTAGCCTATTTACGTTTAGAAACACTATGAGCAACCAGTTTATTTCTTTAAACTTAATTACACCAAGCTGTAGTATACGTGCAAAAGACTACTGTGCCGTAATTAAATTCAGTTTTAAATTAAAGTCACATAATGTACAAGTCAAAATACACTATTATAGAAAATATAGTGTAATGGTTGTGGGTGATATTACAAGCTGTTGCATAATTGCCCTTATTCTGCGCAGAAATGTGTCGATTACATAGCCCAATAGCCTAGGCCTGTAGCCTATATAGAAGAAGCGTGACACATTACAATAATAGTGTGAATGCTTGACGGTAGTTAGTGTAGAGAGAGTCGTGAGTAAGAACATTTGCCTATTTAAAATCACAACATTTCGAATCATACTGCGACTTATTACTATACGAACCTTTCTGTGTAAAGACAGTTACAGTAGCTGTCATTAGTACGCTAGATTTTATTGCATAGCATTATGTAGTACAGTAACTTACAGTGCGGTTTATTATATTAATTTTTTCGTAATGATCCGCGCATGACAACCGCACATGCTTACGTATTTGTCCACTCCGGTTTTTTTTACTCTCCTCGCTGACTAATCGTACCTCTGTTCTAAGAAAGCATACAATGTCAGCTAGCGCAGGTACATGATCAAGCTCCCGGAGCCGATTACGCACCCGTTCCAAGGATGGGAAATTATTTGTTGATTGACATGGAATATAATAGCAAGAGTATATAATCCTATGATTCTATGAATAAGAATGGAATTACAGAAGTGATAAGGAAGAATGTTATTCTACAATAATAATACTGGCACCACTGTAAAAAATAATATTAGAAGTCATGTGGATTAGGGTACATAGACGTTGTGTCATGACGAGATGATTAACGTCTGTTTGTCTCCAAGGCCTCTACGTTTGATATTGGTAGGCCAACACAATTGAAGGAAAACGTTGCAAAGGAAGACACAGAATTATCAATATAAAGAGTCTCAGGGATTGACTGAAGAAACAGAAATGATCAGAATTTGCAACGGAACGAGAACTGTGGAAAACCATTACTGTCAGCGCCCGGAATGGGCAGGATGCCTACAAGAAGAATAGACCTGGTGAGAAATAAGTTCCTGGAATATTATTGATAAAATTTAACACGATTTAAAAGTAGTAAGATTGACATTTAGGCTTATTTCGTCCCTGACATCGCCTTCGGGCGAGGAACCGGACGTTAAATGCTCATTGTATCGTATTGAAATAATATTTGTATATTATATCTATAACAGTTACTATTCTGTTAGTCTATGACGGTATCCTTCGATACGGAAACAGATGTTAAACTTTGATTACAGATTTTATTAGTTGAATAAATAACTTACGGTACTTGATGACATTCTGAGCCGGACCGGTATAATCAATATCTGTGCGCTATGGCGCCATGCTATCCCTCCAGAACCATTTCAACTCTAGTGCTGCTATATGTCTCTGCAGGTTCGTGTTCATTTTCTGAGTAGCCTATTAGATATCTCTCTCTCTCTCATGTTTGATGTTATCTCTGTAATAAACATATCTCTTTTTCTCTCTCTCTCTCTCTCTCTCTCTCTCTCTCTTTCTCAGTGCACTGCCTAACGGCGGGTCCATGGCCTATAACTGCAGAAGTATATGCCATATATTTCCTAGAGATAATTTTGTTCTCAGAGATGGGTCTCCTCATCTTTCCTCATTGATTGGGTTAGTCGGCTTCTACGAAGCACGTGCAACTTTCGGCTGGTCTTTTCTCAAATTTGCCGGAGCCGACACGGCAAATTATATTATTATATATTATTATAATTTAATTTAATATTTCAATATTACCTGTAGATAACAATTTTATAGATGGTTGTGTTTTCTCTTCAGTCATATATCTTTTCAAACCGTTTTGGGTGAAACGATTTGTAGTGATATATGCTGTTGGGACGTCCCTGACTTTATCCCTGGATGAGGAAACGGACGTTAAACCTTTATTCTTTTATTATTTTTATTTTTTTCCCGGGCCGGGCTCTTTTCACTGTTGGGTCTAAATGACGTTTGTGTTGATAATTATAATTCTGCGGATTACCTAGTATTTTAAATTACCATATAAGTGCTGAAAAGCTTGTGGCTACTTGTCCGTTTTCACCTGATATGATTGCTATTATGCACTGTTTACATTTTAAAATGTAATGTGTGTAAGACCACGAAATATTAAATAGCTAACGATTTCTTTCAGAGTTATAAGCTCAATACATAAGTGAAATCGTTATTCTCGAATTTCAAAAGTCTGATATTGATATAATTGCCTCCTGTCATTTTGATACTTTCTAAATTGTATCTGTTTTCGTCAATAATACAGTAAAGTCAATCGATGAAGAATTAAACATTAGGTTTCTCACCCGACGACGATGTCAGGAACGTCAAAATTACATAAGAATTAAAAAATTAGCACCTGAGTTTCTTATATTCGCAGTAATCAAAATCTCTCCTTTAATTTCATGTTTTTTAGAGCTAGTGACTTTCTTGAAACAAATATTAGAGTTGAGAATGACGACCACGTTAACAATATTGATGCTAGATGTCAGCATCACGGCTTGAAGCGTCCTGGGCGGGCAACAACAACACGCTCAGACCCAGTGCATTGTTATTGTATTGCATTGTATGACATCAACATGCTGGTGTCAGCACCACGGGTTGCCTCCTGGGCGAGCAACAACAACACGTTCACACCCACTGCATGATGCTGGGTGTCAGCACCACAATAATGATGCTGTGTGTCAGTACCACAATAATGATGCTGGGTGTCAGCACCATGGCTTGCTCCCGGGCGAGCAACAACAACATGCTCAGACCCACTGCATGATGACGACGATGATGATGATGATACCGGTCACCATGATACCGGCTAGAGACGTGTACATAGAGATACGTCCCAGAGTGTACGCTCCATGGTAGTCCGTGGTTGATACGAAGAACATGGCGTACACTGTAAACATACAATCATGGCGTACATTGTACACATACAAACATGGCGTACACTGTACACATACAAACATGAACAGAAGTGCACATAGAGATACGTCCCAGAGTGTACGCTCCATGGTAGTCCGTGGTTGATACGAAGAACATGGCGTACACTGTACACATACAAACATGGCGTACACTGTACACATACAAACATGCACAGAAGTGTACATAGAGATACGTCCCAGAGTGTACGCTCCATGGTAGTCCGTGGTAGATACGAAGAACATGGCGTACACTGTAAACATAAAGTTTCATACAACATGGTATTTCAATGTACATATTGGTTAATATTTCTCTAATTCAAATTTGAACGCGACCCGTTCTCGAATTTTCCAAATAGAATAAGATTATAATTCGGACGTTAAACTCTATTGTAAGCAGTAGTAGCGCTATTAGCCACGATAATGATAATATAAGACAATGATTTATAATATACAGTAATGGTATCATTATCATAATTAATCGGTCTACCTATGATACAATACAATACAGTACAAAGGGGATTTAACGTCCGGTTCCTCACCCGAAGGGGATGTCAGGGACGTAATTACGAATGTATGATTACGAATAACATTTCAGGGTAGTCTAAGACAAAGGATGGTGCGACTACTTTAGCTGCTAGCATTTATGACGTGCAGACTGCAGAAATGATAATAGTACAATGTACATGACATTTTAATGGGCTGCTAAAGCCTTTATGCCCGTAATATTAGAAATTTTGCTTACATGCAATTAAGACAAAGATTATGATTATCAGCCCAAGGGGCTTTGTTGCATCTGAATTGTTGACGTATCAAAAGATACACGTAGATTTGTAGAAATTACTTGTTAATAAAGCGTAAAGTATCATTGAAATTCAGTAATCGAGGGTAACTGCTTGCTAGATAATTTAGTAAGCAGGCATTATGATTATTGATAGATTAATAAGACACATGTAATAGGCTACCAAACAATGTACTTTGTGCTGATTTGATGATTTAATGATAATGCTATTGTTTGGGATTAAAGAAACTTTACCAGACCATTGTAACAATAACATTCTGGTATAACAACATTATTCCATTATAGAGTGAATTGTATTGAGCAAAATATTGATTTTCTATTAGTAAACATGGGGATACCCTTATAAAAACTATTTTATTGCCTTCCTGTTATTTTCTTGACTGAGCCGATAGCACATCGGTTGAGTGTCCGACTCAGGTTTCATTAGTTCATGGTGCGGATCCCGGTGCTCGCCCGTCACTGATGTAGCCGTTAGGTCGCTGAACTGACGTTAAGTTCCGCTTTAGCCTTCTGTGCCCTGGTGGTAAACGACCTCTGCCAAAAAAATAAAATGTTGGATCGCCATGTACAGCCGCTACTACGTAAATGCTGATCTAAAATGAGAAAACTATGGTTCCGGTAACATTAATAATACCGCGTAATAATAATAAGCCTGTTATAGTTAAATTCTAATTCTAATACAAAATGAATTTAAAAAGTTCTAATAATGATGATAATTGTAATAAAGTAAACCGTTACTAACGCGCTATGATGAGAGCAACAAGCCCGAAAGGCAGATTGCAGCAGATAAATACGAAACAAGCCAACAGGATGTTTCCGGTTAGATCCGGTGGCGGCCGGTCATCGACCAATAGAGAGGAGGATCTCATTCTAACCAGTACATGACCAGAGGGGGTTCGAAATCTTTCCTCTCTCTTTGCGCCTTTCTCATAACGGTCGTCAACCAGGCCAAAGAACGCTGCCAACTTGTACGTGGCAGAGTCCTTATTCATTCTGCAAATAGTGACAATTATTTGCAGAAATTGATGTAAAGTTGTAAAGTATAGTGATGCCTGTTCATGATATACTATATTAAACATTAACATAAACAGGAAGCGATCTACGTTGGGGTCGACTCCCTCCCGTTATTGAAAACCTGACACTTTCTTCGCCATATTAAGGCTCTGAGAGGTCCAATTTGTAGCATTTTTGCATAGAAGTTTTCAGAGAAATTTGAACAACTGAACAACTAACCAAATTTGGAATGCTCTTCTTTGTACTAAGATAACTTGACCTATAGGTCGCCTATATCTTAGATTAGTAGATATTAAGGGGGTTCAACTGGGTTGTGGCTATTGGCAGAATACTTTTCTCTTCTTGGTAAATGCTGAATTGCTCCTGAGATAGTAAAGAAATGGATATACAAAAAGTTGTGATTGATTGATTGATTGATTGATTGACTACCTATTTGATGTGATTGACTGATTTATTGACTACCTGTGGGATTGATCGAATGACTGACTACCTGCCTTTGGTGGTTGATCGATTGATTGACTACCTGCCTTTGGTGATTGATCGATTGATTGACTACCTGCCTTTGGTGATTGATCGATTGACTGACTACCTGCTTTTGCTGATTGGTCGATTGAACGACTACCTGCCTTGCATGATTGATTGACCATCTGCCTTGTGTGATTGATTGATTAATTGACTATCTATTCGTTGTGCTTGATTGATTGATTGACTACCTGACTTGTGTGATTGATTGACCGACTATCTATTTGTTGTGATTGACTTATTGATTGCCCACCTGGCTGTCTGATCATATCTATCTTGCTCGTATCTAGCTGCAGAATATCTGGTGGGTGCGGGGGCTATGACCTCATATGACCCTCTCTCCACTGGGGGGCTCTGGGTCTGAATCAAGACTGGCTGGGGCCTCTCGACTACAAATTGAGGCTCAGTGGGCACTGCCCCGTAACTTGCCCTCGGGGCCCAGTTTGCCCGTGGATCGGGAGCCGGTCGATAATTTGCAGGGGGTCTTTCGTACCGGGGGTCCTGCCTCTGTTCCATGGGCCTCCTGGGGGGACGAGGGGGCTCGCCATATCGCAGGGCTCGCCCCTGGTCCTCCTGTCGTCGAGGTCCCTGCATCGCTCTCTCGTCGAGAAAGTATGGTGGGCCCTGGTTGGTCGAGGTGTTCCCTCCATGATATTGTGGGGATGATTGGTTGGTCGAGGTGTTAACTGGATTATTTACTCCATTATTCTGTGGGACAGAAGATCTAAGCGGTGATCTTAGCTACGATAATCATCAATAATAAAAATAAATTGTAATAAAAGCAAATGATAGATGGTATCCAAATTATCCAGTAATTATAGTTATAAAAATAACTTTAAAAATGACAATATATTAATCTTTATTACGCCAGATGGCAGATAACCAACAGACAAACACGCATGAAAACAACAAACCAAACAACCCACAGTGCAAGATAGACCAAAGTGCATAATAATAATAAACAGTTAGATCTACACAAGTAGGCCTAAATGTATTGTACACCAACTTCTAAAGCTGAGATTAATAGAAGGCCCAATAGCCAAATTAAAGTCTCAAATTGATCAAACTAAGATTATCAAGTGTCTTTAATTTAGCTAAGAATCTGTTTTAACGCATAATATATCTATCACAAATATTGTAAATATTATACATCTCCACGTTTTCTATCTGAGACAATTTAAATATTTTAAACAAAGCTTTATAAAAAGTAAATTCTATACTGTTTAACTCTGATTTATTCAAGCTTAGACAATGCTCTATGGATGAGGAAACGGATGTTAACCCTTTATTATTATACATTATGATGCAAGAATTGCTATCATTCTCGTAATGTCGGAACACTTCCCGAAAAATGAAATAAACATAACTTCATAAGATCAGTAATGTATCATTTTAGTCAAATAATTTCTATTAGACTTATCGTGCTCTTTCTCTCTCAATATAATTTCCAGAACTAGGTTGATCGACTATAATTATCGATTGATTGATTGATTAATTGATTGATTGATTGACAGATTAATTGGTGTGAGTGACCTGAATGTTGTTGATTCATTTACTAATTGATTGATTGATTGATTGATTGATTGATTGATTGATTGATTATTATTATTATCATTATTATTATTATTATTATTATATAAATTACCCTGGGTGTAAACAGCCGGTGGATTTTATAAAAGCGATTTATTAAGAACGGAATGAATTGTGGCCCGGCTACTCGAGATCGACTAGATTAAAAGAACTGCGATAACAAACCGCATAAAATTGATTGATTGATTGATTGAGTGACTGGCTAATTGATTAATTCAGAAACACATGTAATTTAATAAATTCTGTACCGTGTCTGAGCTCCTTACAGCCGTATCACTCATACTTTTCGGTGGCATTTGAATCCTAACGGTTGACTGCCTTGGTTGTTGTTGTTGTTGTTGTGGCACCTGTTGCAATTGCTGACTATTGTTGCTGCTATTGTCGTTGCCTCCTCCGGGGTAGAATTTCTTTGCAACAACCGGCAGCTTTAAACCAGCTTGCATTTTACTACCAGGATCCGGAAACTTCAAGCCATGCTTAATTGTACTACCGTTGCCATTTTCGTTACCATCATTACGCTCTTTACGTTGCCAGAGCTTTCGTTGTGTTTGAGATTGCTGGAAGTTTTCTTGTTGCAATTGTTTCTGTCTTTGTTGTTGCATCTCGTGCATCAGCTGTTGCTTTGGCTTCCATATGTTTGATTGATCTTCGTCTTCCTCAATCATTCTCTCTCTTTCTGGTTTCCAATCTTCATGTGATTGCGATTCGTTGCTCTGTTTCAAATCATTTTTCAATTGTAACAGTTGTTTCAGTTGATTCACTTTGGACTCATTCAACTGTTTCGCAGAAAGCAGCTCTTTCTGAAGCTTTTGTTTCTGTTTTTGTAGCTTCTGCCAAAGTTTCTGGTCTTGTTTCTTCTCTTCCATACACTGATTATTATTCCCTCCTTTCTTCTCATAATTCTTGGACAATCTCAAACGGGGGTCCTGGTTATTATAGATCTTCTGTTGCTCATTTAGAGATTTCAGTGATTGTTTTTCGGGAGACCCTAACAGCTTCTGGGTTTCTGGTGGGCGAAACCCATCAACTTCTGCGCATCGCACTTTATCACTGTAATCACTATTATCATCTGAGTCATCATTCCTTTCATTCTTCTTTCTGTTATCATTAAGCACATTATTGTCAGATTCATCATCATAGGCTTCGTATTCTGTATCATATTTAGCATCATCATCATGCAAACTGATGTCACTCATGCTAGGGTTATTCGAGGAGCTTTCCTTTTTCTCTGGGTTCTGCTCCATGCAGGCTTTATCAAATTCTTGTGGAGAATTTCTCTGCATCTCCAGGATTTATTGAAAGCTTGCTTATTGACTGCTTGTGAAATTTTTTCTCCAGTTTGGAAAACATTTACTATTTTACATTTCTCTACAGCTGTGAAAGTTAAGGTGACTTATTACTATATTATAAATAGGAAAAATTGCATGCAATCAGTTTTAAGTTAATATGCTTAGTTAGTTAGTTAGTTATTTTATTTCAAAACCATAATAATGCAATCAATAACACATTATCAGTGAACAGAGAACAAACTTGGGAAGTTTGTTACTATTATCATCTGAGTCATCATTCCTTTCACAATAAAATGAACTAACTTTATAACTTAATTGTTTATTATCAGTCAAGCACTTTTCCTTTTGTTCGAGGAGAGATATATAATCGTTCTTAATAGTCTGCTAATTAACCAGCAAAGAAGAAACAGTAACTAAAAAATACTAGCCTGCACAGTGCACATTGTACTATGTGTAATGCACTGCAATCAATCTTAGAGACTTGAAATTTCTAGTCCAAGTCATCATTTGTAAGTGATGCATAAAGGTTAAAGCCCATGTGGTAGAATTGACTTATAGTCTACATTGGCTGAGTCAGTTTGTACATCGGTTAATTGTCCAACTCGGTTTCATAGGTTCATAGGTTCGAATCCCAGGGCTCACCACCAACTGATGTAGCAGCTAGACTTCGAAACAGAAGTTAAATTCGGCTTTAGCCTTTAGCATTAACTTTTATCGAACGTATGCTTACTAACCAGCGAGATAGTTTAAGAAGAAATATTTCGGAATTTGTGTCTGATTTCTGCTCCCTGGCAGGAAATTGAAAGATTATATATAAAATATTGCAACCAGTGAATATAGTGCAACGTTCTGCGTTTAGTGAATAGAAGAATTTCAATGGTTTTGAATTCTGCGTCAAATGGTCAAGAATTAGCAGTGTTATATTAATACCATTATTAGTTTTTGTAACGCTGGCTTTTGGCCAAAGTCTAATGCGCTTTTGATCCACATACCAATGGCATGACTAATAT